>JAPZPB010000209.1:0-67936 GCA_037952635.1 Bryoglossum gracile | reverse complement strand
ATTTCCAACTGGGATCCCTTGCGTAATAATAATATATGGGGGGGGATAGTACAGTAAGTGATGACCACCTTGCTGCCTAATTAGGATGAAACCTGCTTATGACCAGCATCCATAAATGAGAGATATCAGCGAGTCCGGGAATGCCTCCAGCTTCACTATTGCTGTTTTCGCGACAACAGAAGAAGGATATTTCCCCATCGAGCTTTTTTATCTTTGACAAAATATGGAAGCTAGTCAGCCTAGCATTCTCCCAGAGACACCACCGACAAGTCCAGCAGCCCTGCCTGAATTCAAACGAGTTGTTGTGAGCAAAACCAACATTACAACACCCTATGATAGATCATGGCGAGACGGGAAAGATGCTACAGTTGAGTAAGTCATCGTGACGGCCAATCTGTCTATCGCGCTGTTTACAGTTGCGGCGCACAGTATCATCTCTACCCCAAGGGCATACAAGAAATCGCCCTACCGTTACACACCCGTCTCCTTCGCCCCATTAAAGCTTATTTACTGCCGTATTTCAAAAAAAAATAAGGGCCAAATCCGTACGGAGTAGTAGACCGTAGAATATCAGAAAATTCAGATCTCTTAATAGAAATCTAACCTAATTATACAAATTCGAGGCCAGTTAAAGTAAGAAGGGTATAACTGGTAATGACCAAAGGCCCAGTCTCTCTGGAAAAACAAGGGGACACCATTTTCGGGGAGATCCACACTCGACGGTCACATGACCAGTATCTGACGCCCACCGCCTTCATCCTCCGATTCATCCACCGGAAACAGATAAATTCATTAAATTGGAGCCATCTCAAGGCCCTCTCGTTCAAACCATACTGCTGATCCGCTGATCAAAAACCCAGAAATCTTCTCCCGAACTAAAAATTATGTTTAGGTTTAGCGACGGAGAATTCAATTTTCCATCATTAGACTTCATTTTGTATATTGCTATCCCCTACTTCCGGATGCTCGCAACAAAGCGCCTACCACCCACAGAACTTCATTTGGCTAAGGACATGAAGTTGTTTCCAGTGAATGACCTCTTCATCGGCCCACCAAATCCTTGCGGAGAAATCTGAAGTTCTACCAGTGGTTGTTCGAGTCTTCGAGGTGGCTATCAGGGTCCTGAAAGTCCGCTTCTCATCTCAGCTTTTTTTTTAGTAAGGATATGCCGCTCCGGGCCATCCAAGCGCCGGAATTGTTACCACCTATTAAGAACCAAATTTAAACCATAGTCGGTTTACATGGTCTTCTAGGGATTCGGCAAACACTTGCTAGCTAAGTCGCGGCTGAATGTGGCGGGCCGGCAAAGTTCAAATGACAGAGATTCAGTATCACGCGCTTGCTTTTCAACCAACCCACATCTTTTTTTCTTTCAGTATTTTGCTGCAATGGTTGTATTTTCGGACCGCCCAGTTCCGTTGCTATCCTTTTCTTTCGATTTTGGAATTGGATTTCGGGAGCGAGAGGCATACGGGGAATTGGATCCCGGCCTTAAACGCCAGATGGCTGGCTGGCAGGATGGTATTATATGGTTCCTGCATGCCAGACATGCATTTCTCTATTTGTCTTTGCGACGAAGGCTTTGGATGAGGGCGTGGCTGGGATGTCGTCCCTGTGTTCCTGAAATAAGATTTAGTGGTACAAGGTCCGGAGACTGGGAAGGGCGTAAACGTTTCTGCGGGGACAGGACTATATATTCTTGATACGGCCTGAAATTTGGATGATAGCAAGCAGTGCCAAATTTGTGTTTCGGGAATTTCAAGATGCAGCTCACTCAAGATGCAGCCGTATTGGCTGCGTGTCTCTTCGCAGCAAGTGCCGATGCTGCTGCTTCTCAGGCTTTTACGTGGAAGAATGTGAGAATTGGAGGTACGTTTAGCCTTGAAATAAGATTGAATTCCAACTGAGATCCTGTAGGCGGTGGTGGATTCGTCCCGAGCATCATCTTCAATCCCTCCGAATCAGGATTGGCATATGCTCGAACCGACATGTAAGCGTTCTTGATCGGAATTGCAAATACGAGAACTAAACTGTCTCCGTTTCAAGTGGTGGAGCATACAAATTGAACTCTGATGATTCATGGACGCCTCTCTTGGACTGGGTAAACGACACCAACTGGTAAATCAAACGATTTCATCAACTTGAATTCGGCTAATCAACAGGCATAATTGGGGAACTGACGCACTCGCAACAGACCCCGTCAACCCCAAAAACCTGTACCTCGCAGTTGGCATGTACACCAATGAATGGGATCCAAACGTTGGCTCCATTCTTCGATCAGCTGATCAGGGAAAAACATGGGCAGAGACGAAGCTCCCATTCAAGGTTGGAGGTAACATGCCCGGAAGAGGTGTTGGTGAAGTACGGCTGTTCCTACCTCCGCAGAACGTCACTCTAACATATATAGCGATTGGTTGTCGACCCTCATGATAACAACATCATATACTTCGGCGCTCGAAGTGGTCACGGCTTATGGAAAAGCACTGATGCGGGTGTCACTTGGAATAATGTTACTTCCTTCACTCACACAGGTAAATCACTCGCTTGCTTGAGTAACTGTACTGTTTCGCTAATGATTTCCAAGGAACTTATTTCGAGAGTTCTGCCTCGACTTATACTTCTGACCCCACTGGAATCGCTTGGGTTACATTTGACTCTACGAGCGGCAGATCGGGTTCTGCAACTCCTCGTATCTTCGTCGGTATATGAGACTTGGATTTTGAGAACCCTTTTTATGTGCAGATTGCTGATGATACTAGGTGTTGTTGATGTTGGCGAGTCTGTCTTCAAGTCCGAGGATGCAGGTGCGACTTGTAAGTTTGATTGCCGCCTTCAGCAATTATGATCTGACGTAAAATAGGGGCTTGGGTATCTGGCGAGCCATCCTACGGCTTTCTTCCTCACAAGGGTGTCCTTTCTCCCTCTGAGAAAGTTCTGTACATTTCCTACGCGAATGGTGCTGGTCCATACGACGGATCAAATGGGACCGTCCATAAATACAACATTACCTCGGGAGTATGGACTGACATCAGTCCAACGCCTGTCGCATCCACATACTACGGATATGGTGGGTTGACAGTCGATTTACAGAGACCGGGAACTCTGATGGTCGCTGGTTTAAATGTTTGGTGGCCTGATGAGTTGATCTTCAGATCAATTAACTCTGGTGCAACTTGGTCGCCAATTTGGGCTTGGAACGGATACCCAGCTCTCAACTTGTAAGTCAAAGTCATTGCCTTACCCCTAAAATTCCTGGTTAAATTTTTCTAGCTACTACAACTACGATATCTCTCAAGCTCCCTGGCTCCAAGATAATACTTCAACGGCGCAATTTATTTCCAGAGTTGGGTGGATGGTCGAGGGTCTCTCGATTGATCCTTTTAACTCTAATCATTGTATGAACCTCTCATGCGGTGAAAAGCTTGACACACTAATACAACTAAACAGGGCTTTATGGAACTGGCGCAACTATCTATGGTGGCCATGATCTTCTCAACTGGGACAGCGTCCACAATGTTACTCTAAAGAGTTTGGCGTCCGGCATTGAAGAGACAGCTGTAACTGCTCTGCTATCTGCTCCTGGGGGATATCCACTCCTCTCAGCGGTTGGCGATATTGGTGGATTCGTGCACTTCAACCTAGATGTCGCTCCTGCCCAGGCCTTCCACACTCCTTCATATGGAACCACAAACGATCTCGACTATGCCGGTAACGTCCCGCTCAACATCGTCCGAACGGGTGGAAGCTCCACTGCAGTACAGATTGCCGTTTCCTCTGATGGTGGAATTACGTGGAATCCCGATTACGGAGCGTCGACTAGTATTGGTCCTGGAAAGGTTGCTTACTCTGCTAATGCTGACACGGTTTTGTTGATGTCTAGTACTGCGGGACCTTTGATCTCGAGGTATACGGCGACATTCAGTGCCATTCCGACACTACCCTCTGGAGCTGTCATTGCTTCGGATAAGAGAAACAACTCTATGTTCTACGGAGGATATTCTGGAGCGTAAGTATACCGTCTAGCCATTCTTGTTCCAGTGCTAATCTAAGTTGCAGAATTTACGTCTCATCCAACATTGGTGTAACGTTTGCAGCGACTGTAACTCTCGGCGCCTCCACTACTGTCAACCAGATCAGAGTCCACCCGACTGTGGCTGGTGATGTTTGGGCCAGCACAGATGTCGGCCTTTTCCACTCTACGAACTATGGAGCTTCCTTCACTCAAATTGGCAGTGGGTGTACCGGAGGTTATAGTTTCGGTAAATAATAACCCTCTCTCGCTCTCTCCACCCCCAAATTCTCAGCAAATATTAATTTATCCTAGGTCTCGGCGCCTCCTCAACCTCGAGCGGCTACCCTGTTATCTATGGATTCTTCAAAGTCGACTCAGTAACCGCCCTGTTCAAAACCGAAGACCAAGGCGTAAACTGGCAAATGATCTCCGATGCCGCCCACGGCTTCGGCGCCTCCTCTTCCAATGTTGTTCAAGGTGATATCAACACTTATGGCCGTGTTTTCGTTGGTACCAACGGACGAGGTATATTCTATGGCGTTGCGAGCGGAAAGCTCCCTGGCAGTACGGCAACTGGAACTTCAACAAAATCCATAGCTACTAGTACGGCTTCAAGCAGCACAAAATCAACCACGGCAACAACTAGTACGACATCTAAGACATCAACGACGCTGACTACGTCCACAACTTTGAAGACTTCAACGACAAGTACAAACACTGTGAAGGGCACAACCGGCACCTCAACTAGCTCTACGTAAGTTCTTTTTGATCTCTCTTGTCTTAAATATCCATTTGCTGATATCTGAATTTTATAGTGCTGCGGTCACCTCAACAGCTGCTGCTTACGGGGCGTGTGGAACTGGGATCGGATGCCCTTCAGGATGGGTTTGCACTTACCAAAACCCATTCTACTCTCAATGTATGCACCCTTGTTCCAGTTTCTTTAGATCAAAATTAACAGCTTCTCCAGGCTTGCCTGCATAAGCGCGGGTGTTGGGATGTAATGTAATGGCTTGATGCTCAAATATGTGGGAATTAGATAAGTAAAATCATGGTTCCAGAAAATGAGGGGATGTTTCTTGTATATAGTTTTGAGGAGTTTCAGAACATATATGATTTTGTAAGAAATACAAGCTTCACTTGTGTTTTAATAACACTGGAACATAAACTGATTCGCTTACCTCGTTATAATAAAGTACTATTTGCGTCTATTTTTAGTTAAATATTACTGCTTTTAAGCTATTATGTTACGAATAGAAGCCTAGTAAGGATATAATCCTCTAAGCCTCGTAATCACGGTAATAACACAGTGGCAGATTCGAACGTTCTCTATTGACTTGACTAACTGGCTAAGAGAGTTCGAGGTTGAGCCTCCTTTTAATATACGTGAAAGTAGCCTCGCTTACTAAGAGGTCTACTTTCACCAGCTTTGCCTTATAACCGGCCTCAGCCAATCAGGGCACGTCCCTGAACTCTTTTATCTAATATATTAGCAGCTTAAATAACTAACCTAGGTATATTAAAGCACTTTTATATAATTACATTGAATTTCTTTTTAAGGTTTTTGGCTGTATATTTTAAGTTATAAATGCACAAAGTAAGATAATACTTCGTAAGGCCAAAATGCGCCATTTGGTAACAAGGTCCCGCTTTCCATCCAAATATGTAGAAATTTAATTTTTTTTGGCGTTTATGATTTTCTAGACCAGTTTCCTCGTCTTTGCCATCGTAATATCCCTGTTAATACGGCCAGCCATCCCACACAACGCTATTTCACCACCCTCATAATATTAGATAACAACTTGCCATTGTCATTTGTGTGGTCCGCTTATCTGGCGAGCTATTAAGTATAGTTAGTCTATTGTCTGTCAATTGACTAGCCCCGGAATCAAGAAACTTACGGTCTGCTTCGACTCGTCTTCGGGAACATGGCCGCTACGAACTACAACGTTGCCTTTCAAAGCTACAAGAGTATAATGAGGGCTTGAGTCACTTGCGCTTGTGTGAAGCGTGTTTTTATTTCCTGTTAGCATTGGCATATAGGATTATTCTAGGACACATAGTACTTGATTTGGATCTCTGTTGTAATTTGAAGAATATGGTTTTCGAAGACCTTGCCAGCTTCAATACGTTCCTTTACTAGCTGGGCAGCCTGATCCTGTACCGCCGGATCAATGGCATCTGTGAGGCGAATATAGCCAGGGCCAGACTTGGAAATGGTAATAGGGACAGATCGTATCCCAATTATGCAAAGACCGATTTTAACTGTTTCATGGATTGCTGCCATTTGTGTTAAAAATGAAGGGTAAAGCGTAGACGATGGTTATTCTCAAGACTGAAACAGTTGCTAGTAATACAAGTAAGGATAGGTTTTTCAATCCTTTTTATAGATAAATAAGTCTCTAGCACGGTTTCCAGCAAGACACGTTGGTAGAGGCAGCACATGGCATGGAGTTTGTCAACCATGGTTGTGGTCAGGTATTTAAACCATGTGGGCGGTTTGCAGTTGGTAAAGCGCATCTGAGTGCTTTCATGCTCTTGGGGGTGTGCTACAGTCACATCAAGCTGCATCAGAGGCCCATTTTCTGTCTCTAGATATTGTCTCTATAAATTGCTTGCCTTCTGTATCTAGCGAAGTTGCTACAGTACACATTTTCCTTGCCGCTATGTGCACGCATTGACATAATGCTTCACACAGATTAGTACATCAATATAGTTATATGAATGAATAGTTGAATAAGAGTACCTCTACCCTTAATGTATAATCTGAAGGTATAAACACCCAGGCAGTCAAAATAGTAACGCTTGGGGTTTTTAGCGAGAGCCTTTATTAGAGTCTTTTAGCGTTGTTTTGGAATTTGGCAATAATAGCTGTCAGAGTGCTACTATATACAGCAAACTATCGCAAGACTTACCGAGGGTTAACTCAGCCAATCCAATTTATTTCATTTAATAACCGGGAGAAGAATAAAAAAAAACCGTATACTGGTTTCCTCTGCTGGGTTTGGCTATGCCCCTGGGCCTCTTTTTTTTTAGTTTACACAAACTGAATGCAGAACAATACAAAAAGCTTTTAGCAAATAGTCTTCTTTTCGTTTTATAGAGGAAGCTATTCACAAGTTTAGGATGCTGCACTGCCAATCTCTTTTAATGATATAATACTCTCACTGTTAATTATGTGGCTTAAGGGCATTTCCTTCTGACTTGTTGAAAGTAGCACAGGAGGTGCCTGGAAGAGAACTGGCTGGACCCCTTTGCAGTAAAAAGTAATTTTACTATAATAAAGCGAGGTGTTAGCCCTGACAGGCTATTGGTTTACTATCTCGGCTATAAAAGGCAAATCACTAATTAACTAACATGAATTATCGTGCACACATTATATTATTAGTTGATTCTAATAGTTGCTATTATATAATAATAATGTTGTATTTTATTTTCGGCAATAGTTCCAAGTTATTAGGCTAGGTAGGACGGCACGCTATATGCTTAGAAATAAATAATATGTTTCAAACATGTTTAATCTTGAACCATAGCATGTACTGTACTTTAACAACATCTCCAACGAGAAATAAATACCATCTTCAAACCATCTACAATATCTCCAAACCATTAACAATATATCCAAACCATCAACAATATCTCCAAACCATTAACAAACATGGCTATTTTTAGGTTAAGCCTTAGGTGGCCAAATTTTTGCAAAGCAGCCTCATCTAATCTGCTCCAGCGCGGTAAAGTCCTTTCTGGCACTGGCGGCAAGTTCAAATATCGGCTTTTGGAACAACTAGGAGTAGGCAATAAATCTGTTCTATCCACTGTCTATAAAGCTGAGATTCTCGCCGTTGGCACAACAAGACCACCGGCAAAACGGTAAGTATACCCCCAAAATCCATTAACCTTGAAGGTGCCTGCCTAACCTATTCTATGTCAGGGCTGTGGTGAAAACTGGCAAGCCGGAGCAATGGCCCTATCTCGCCCAAGAGATGGATGCCTACCAAAATCCTAGCATCGCGAATAGTAAGCATATCCGGTCTATGTACGATACCATAAACAAATACCAAACTCAGAAAGCTTTCCAAGATGCGCAGACCTTCAATGCTGCGGCGGAGAAAGAGCCGTTCTGCCTGGTCTTTGAGTGGATGGACGAGCCTCTGAGCGAACTTAAGCCCGAGAAGTACAAGAAAAACCCAGCGTTTGTGGCCGCTTTGCTCGAGGCCGGGTTGGGAGGAGTGCGGGATATTGATAGTGCCGGCTTGGTCTGGACAGGCAAGTTTTAACGGCTTATTATACATGCCCCGTCTTTCCCTGGCTGTATAAAAGCGTAGCACTGGGCTAACTCTCGAACTAGATGCGAAGCCTGATAACGTGCTATGCTCCGATATTGATGGACCCTCGCCCAAGATTAAAATTTCCGATTTAGGGGTCGGTACGTTTAGCTCTTCTAGCACGATTGCCCTACTAACTAACCTTGTTGTACCATAGCTCTCGAATCGGGCTACAACAAGACAGTTGTTCAACCGTTTGCAATGCGCGCCCCCGAGGTCTTTACCGGATGGGGTTGCTTCCATGTCTCCGACGTCTGGTCCATCGCTGCCACGGTACGTTTGCTTCCCCTTTCCCCGACCCGCGCTCTACATTTCATGCACCGTTCTGCTTCATCCCTGGCTCAACTAACGAACTCTTGTGGACAGGTACTTGTGTGGCTCAAACCAAGCGCCCTTGGGGTGCATGATGATAAGTTCTCGGGACTTTTTCTAGACGAGTGGTGCATGGCCAAGATGGTTCATATGTTCGAGACCGATATAGACAGAATACCCGCTCCACCTTCGACGGAGCAATTGCAGAGAGATCTGGAGAAAATACCCGACCTGTCTGCAGAAGACCAAAAGCGCGAGCTGGAACGAGTCGAAGCGATACAAAAAAGATACAATTTCGCCTACGTTCTTCTCCAGCTGCCTATCGATCACAGCGAGGGCAGCATGAACGTGCCAGACAACCACCTCGATGATGTCTTAACGGATCTGAAGCTTTCGCAAGCAGTCAAAGCTATGCTCCGCATGTTATTCGTACTCGATCACAAACGCCGACCGACGGCACAGCAGGCGCTCGCTTCGACTGAATTTCAGACACTCTGCCTAGAGGCCAAGACTGAGGAATCTGGGCATTAGTCTCTATTGTCTTGAAGAGCAGAAACTTAGGGGTGGTAGTGGCGCGTGGCTGTTTACCTGCTTTTAGGTTACTTCGTTAACTTGTCAAGATAAATAAGCAACAAAACCCAGGGGCCTAAATTGCTATTAGAAAATCAGAATTAAAGGTTCCCTCAAATTGTCCTAGCTGACTGTAGCACGCGATCTTCTGGCGTAGTGCGTCCTTTCCCAACTTGCAGACTGAGTGCAGTGTGGTAGATGTGACGGAGTCTATCTGAGAGACTTTATGACAAGATATTCCCATTCCTTTCCGCACCTGTGTAAGCGATGTGGAAATGCAGAATAAAGTGATTCTAGGTTCAAAGTGGACTGTTATATAGTGCCTCCATATAAAAACCTCCTCGCTCGTAAGCCCACCTTTCCACGAAGACTGCCCAACCTACCCTATTCTAGTCTGTCTGGCGTTCCCATGTCCGCTTCACAAGCGGTACTTCGTAACCGCCGCCACCTTGCCCTGCTGCCTCCGCAGAGTCTCCAACATCTGCCGGCCATGTTGTGCTTGTACGACGTTGTACTGTATGTCTTAGGACTTCTTTGGCTAGTTACCGGCGAGATGATGTTCGTTGTAACACAAGCCGTGACCGGATTCGGGACCTGATTGTGGCAGCTAGTATTGGAATTGAACTAGCCTTCATTCCTACGGAGGAGAGAGAGCTCATATAAATATACACTGCACTCCCTTGGAGCGTTAATAGTCCCCCGGATATAAGATGATTGGTAGTAATGCTGATACAGTCTGGGAGGTGATGGATGTGTATCCAAAGACAGATTTCCCGGACATAAGGAAGAAAGCAACTCTACATTCCGCTTCAACTTGCCGGTGAGTAGCCTCCATGAAAACTATCAAGATGTAGATAAAGTGTTCCAACCTTAAACTTACAACACCCTTGCATTATCCTTCATCAATTCTTGTACTAGCTTTAAACCGACCTCCCATATTATACCAAAAATGGAGGGCTCGCTTATATGGTTCTATATTCAACTACCCCGAAGCGCAATTGCAAAAGGAGTCCAGATAGAGCATCTTCACGAAACAGCCCGAAATATGATCCATCCTCTCACAATGGAAAAATATCAGAAATAATTTCACGGTCCAACGCGTAGCTGATAATTGCTCGAAGGATAATCGAATCTTTCTGACAGGAGATGTGTCGTACACAGTTACCCAAAGCAGGTTAAGAATAAACGCTAGTGTACAGGGTGGCTACAATAGTGGTTAGAAGCTTGCACTAGTGTTGAAATTCAGGTAGGTATCGCCCTAATATTGCTAACTGGCTCCACATACAACCTTCAGCTCAGTCGCAACGGTTGAATCCAGCCTCCCACAATCCACCCCAACTCCTTCCCAATGCTAACATAATCTACAGTATGTCAAGCTCGCTCAAACTGTCTCAGAATCTATAATACAATTTGGGGCGCGAGAAATTTGCCAATGGTCTAACCGGGTTTGACCCCTTCTTCAACAAACTCTTCTCCTTCTCGACGAATAGCACAAACGCCTAAACCCTGAATACTTCAGCTAGCATTTCATTAAGAGCGGCAAACTCACCGCTGGACTGGCTAACTGCAAATATGACGAGTCACCGATTACCTACTCGAGTCTTCGGTTCCAAGCAAGCAAGATCTAGTACGAGGCCTTATTGTTAGAATGCGCTTCCCGAGCATCCAGGCCATTCGATCCGGCGACTCGAGAGCCATGCAGCTAGCCAAGCCATTCCCGCAGATGGTAGATAGCGAATACTGATTTTCACGGGCATCCTCGACAGAGGAGGACATGGGACCGGCTGGGTAAGCTAGTGAGCTTTCTGGAGGAGGAGGAGCGTGGTCGCGTGGAGCAGTTCACACATCTGGGTGAGAATATTGATCGTTTTATTGAGTTGATTCTTGTTCTGCACGGTGACAGGCTAGTAACTGAGCAGGAAAAGATACCGCCGTTTCTCTAGCCGCAATAGGGAAGTGGCGGATTTGAGGTAAGTTTTTACGTTAGGAGGGACCCTATAGCACAGAGCTAACTTTCACGGTGCAGACCTGCATAAGACATTTGTAGATAATAAAAGCTACAACTCTGGTTCATGGAAATATCTACGAGAAGTATGGCACCAACATAGATGAAGGCGTAGTAGCGATTCTGAGCTCTAATCAATGGTTGCTGAGACACCTCAAATGGATTCCAGCCTTCGTGGTATGCTGTCATGAAGAATAGCCCTCTCAATAATCACCTGAACTGATGATCACGACGCAGCCCTGAGAGTTTCAAAGATTCTGCCTACCAGTGCAAGGTGTTAGAAAAACTTAACGGAATATAAAAACCAAGATTTATACATCATTAAATCTCCGCCAAGCTTGAAACAAGAAAAGCCAAAACAAACCACCCAGTCCACCTCCAACATGAGCACGCATTAAGCAAAACCAGCTCAGGAACAGCCAGAGGATACAACACTGTATTCAATGACACCCCATCGACCATCCCGAGTACGCTCAGTCTAGCCTTGCGGTCTGCCTTAACGAGTAACATGCATCTGCCCAGGAGACCGAGACTCGAAAAACAACAAAGATTTGCAAATTGCAACTCCCCCAGGCTTCCCCTCCACCGGTTCCCAACTCTCGGGTCTCAAAACACAGAATACCAGACTTCACAAGTCGGAAATCGAGAATGTGCTAGAGAGAGGGAGGGAGGCAGGGAAGATAGAAGGTAATCTTACAATTTGCCTGGGAAGTGACTGGGAAGCAACGCGCCTCACTCCTCATACGGTTGTCGTCTCCGAACTACTAGAATGGCCAATACTAACACTAACACCGACACCAACAGCAGCATGTCTAACCCACGAAGTTGAAACTTCCCAGAAAGCCCGCTCCTGTGCACTTCACATTCCTGACCCGGTTAACAAAAGCCAGCTCCTGCTTGCTGCACCGGGCTGAAAAATTTATGTGGCGGGGAAAGAGGGCTACTGAAACTAATTCATCCTTACCTACACCCACTACCTACATCGTTCCGACTCGGGGTAGAAAGATGGGAGAAATAAGAAATTCAGAAGAGCGAGGTTTATTCATTTCCCAGTAGCTTGGTCCACTAGAAAAGAAAAACCGAACGGTATCGAAAATACACAGGTTGGAAGAGAATTGAAAAGCAGAAGCAGAGAAATCAAACGCCATGGTATCACTCTCCTTCTTGATTTTCACCATACCACCAAACGCTCCTGAAACTCTCCTATCCTCTAAAATTATCACCAAAGAGCTTCATAGTCACAGTCGTCATGAACCTCACCCCTCACTTCCTAACCCTTGTAATCTCAAACGCACCACATAATCCCTCGACCGTCGCCCCCACATTCTCCACCACCGCAGGCATCCTCCCATAACTTCCCTCCCTCATCACCGCCACCAAGGCCAAATACTTATTCACCTCCCTCAAAATAATCGGTCTCCTCCCATAACTCATCACAATCGCGCTCTCCGCCTCTCTACACGCCACCTGGTCTTCCAGTTTCTTGTTCCAAGGCGGTCCTTCGAGACTATCGATGTAGGATTGTGGACGCGTCCAGCCGTAGATCTCAGACATGTCGACGATGACGTCGATGTAGTCGGAGCAGATTTCGTAGGAGGGCATATCGACGGGGGAGGAGTCTGTTGCAATGTAGATTTTGGAGAGGACGTCGAAGAGGTAGGCTTTTTCGAAACCGGAGGCGCGGCATAGGTTGTTGAGGAGAGCTTCCAGCGTTCCGAGGTGAGGAATGAGTTTTTGGATGACTTTGGAAAAGGCTTCAAAGATGGAGTGGTTGTAGATAGACGTGAGGTGGAAATGGATGGGGGAATTTTCGACGCCATGGTCGGAGAGCTCGTCTTGGATCCGTTGGGATATGTCGCGCTGGATGTCGAGTTGGAAGTCGTCGGAGAGGCCGTCGACTTTGTGGATGAAGACTTCGATGTTGACATTGGGGTAGGCGGGTTGGATATTTAGGATGGTTGCGTTGAGCCGGTTGATGGCTTCGAGGTATTCGTCTTGGGCGTCGATGACCCAGATTAGGGCACCTATTTCACCAAAGATGGCATCGAGATCGAATTGAGGGTCTATGAAGTCTACTTGGCCTGGGAAGTCCCAGACTTGGAAGTCCATGAAGGAGCTGGGAGGGTTAGTCTCTTCCAATATGTTAATGAGAGATAGAACTCACTGCATCGAATCCTTCTGAATTCTAGCCGTGGACTCAAGGAACAACGTCTCACTCGGGGGCATCTTATGAAACACCACACTCGAAATCGACGACTTCCCACTCCTACCCGTCATTAGCCCTTACCCTAAATCCCAAGATCCCACACTCACCGTCTCTGTCCCATCAACAACAATCTCGGTTTCCCCTTAGCCGCAGGACCCGGAGCAGGAAGCGGCATCTTGGCGGGATCAGTCTTCGAAACATTGACTCGGTTCTGTTCGTAAACACGTTCAAGATTTAGCTGAGCTCGACTGATATGCCTGACCGGACCTTGACGCGCAGGGCCACTATAAGACGCATCCATTCTGGCCCTTCTCCTCCCCGTATGAAGCATGGCGTTTTCAGCGCCGGCACAGAAAATTGCAAGCTTCGTGTGACGAGTACGAAAAATTTGCAGCTGTAATAGAGCATTCGCAGCTTTGCGTGTGACGGTGATAAGTTGATGATGCGCTTGCTGCCTCTGACTGGTGAGTATGTTCCGGTAACTCGTCGCCCAGCATCAACACCACCAACTTCCCTCACCGCTCCCTTAGAAGCTTTGTAACGAAGAATCGACAGGGACAACGGGACAAGGGATCTCTTGACGTGTTTGCGCCCTCAGCTGGTCTTGAGTCTCGGATGATTACCAATCCCGAGTCCTTGGCTCCTGGTACATGAATTTGAGATCTCTCATACAGTATGCGCCCACCCTTCAGACTGGACGCCATCTGGGACCAAGATCCGCGAATCGGTCTGACACTCATCAGGCGATATATACGTCAGATCCTATAAGCAAACAATTTACCCTTGCCCACTCTGACGTCGCCACCGTCACTCAGCCCCAGGACAACGACTGGCTCGGCCTCTCTCATCAACGACGATTCACCTTGAATCGTCTGATTTTTCTGTTCCACTAACGGGAGCCAATGTCCACAACAGGAAGGACTGGTGTACGGCACTGCATCTCGAGTGCCGAGTCAAGGTACCGTCCACGGTCAAGAAGCTTCTCGGGGCTGAAAGGTGCGACTTGGGATGAGATGAGATGAGACTCGATGTTGTACACCACAGGGCTGAGAAGTCACGGTCGTGGAATGCGACCTCCAGCATGTTTCAAATATCCT
This sequence comes from Bryoglossum gracile, assembly GCA_037952635.1. Taxonomy (NCBI): domain Eukaryota; kingdom Fungi; phylum Ascomycota; class Leotiomycetes; order Helotiales; family Bryoglossaceae; genus Bryoglossum; species Bryoglossum gracile. The sequence goes on along the minus strand of JAPZPB010000209.1, from coordinate 53,409 downwards.
TTCCCTCCCTTCTCCTCCCTCCAATCCATGAAACAAAGACCTCCTCTCCCCCTCCCATCTCCTCTCACAACTCGAAAAGGAAAGTGGTACATACCTCCATAGTCCCCTCTTTCCTGTACTCCCTCAGCTTAGAAATCTTGCTCACTCGGCTGAGCCCGGTTCGGTATCGATCTGTGCTCCTTTATTATCCTCCTCGCACCTCAGAACTTCTCCGTTGAAAACTGAAATGTCAAGGAGACCCCTAAAGCGTTGTTAACTCCTTCACTCCAGACTATCAAGTTGTAAGCCGGGGTGACAGCTCGGTTCTCCTCTCCTCCCTGCGCTGTGCCGTACCTGGAATCTCTTCACTCACGTGCCTCCTCCTCTCCCACCTGCAATTCCTTCTCACAATCCAAAAGCCGAATACCAGTGAAGGAGGACGGTTGAGCAAAGCAAAGAAACAATTACTAATAAATAGTAAGCTGGTGCAAGTTGTGGTTGGAGTTTGAGATGGATAAGGTGCAGTGCATTTGCTGATTGGGAAAGCGACGTGAGTTGAGGGATGGGGAGGCAGGTGCCCCGCAAACATTAGCGGGGAGGAGCTGCCGAAGTCTTAGCGAGGAGATATAAATTCTTAGGAGGATTTATCAAAACCGACTCCTCTCCTAAGAATAAGACTTTCTTTTCACAGGATAGTTAAAATCCAAATAATGAGTTCCTTATTTGGTGACTGCTTCAGGTGTTACTGCAGAAATAAGGCCTATCAAAAAGAACAGGTTATCGTAATTTTGACAATACACCCATCTCTGGCTCTCCTCCCCCCATCCCCCTTCACACAAGAATCCTGCACCTCCCCCTCTCCTCCTGCCAGATCTCCCGTCTCACCAAATCTATTTTTCCGATCACACAATCATATAACGGGCACTTGCTACCCTATCTCGGGGACCTACATGCCATCCCGATATTAGTTCTCCTTTGCATTATGCACCTTACATCCCCTCAAGACAATCACCCATGCTCCACTCAAGACTCGATCATGTAGCACAATACCTGCCTGCATTCTCGAGTCAGGCACCATCGTTATCCGAGACAGGAGCTGCAGCTGCAGCTGCAGATATCATCCATTTGTTTTCAATACATGTGACGAGGGATGGGAGGCAGGTAGTGGGGGAGGCTTCCCAAACCCTAATTCCATTACTTTTCTATTATGCCCATATATAAGCCCTCATCCTAACCCAGCAACCATCCCACCTGAAATCAGGCCATATAACTCCTTGCTGTGCAATCAATCCTGTTGTATCCAGCTCGTGGACAACCCAATATCACGCCCTCTCTCTTCCTCTATCTATGTATTCTTGCCAAATAACCCCGAGATGAAACTCTTCCTCCGTCCCATCTTCTGTGCCTTCGCTGCCTTTTTATCTAGTGCGCTTTTCTCCGTGGGAATAGGGGGCATGGGCGGAAATTCTTGTTCGCTGCTGGGTGGAGTGGCGAGTTCTGCGTGAGTTGGAAGACCGGACTTCATGCCTCGCAGGGAGCGCATGCTTTGTCTGCGTCGGCTCTTGGTGGTACCTCGGGAGTTGCTTCTTTGTAGGCTGGGATGGCTCTCTCCTAATTCCTTCTCCAGCTCCTCAATCTCACCTATCAAGGTCTTCCCGTTTGTTGCGAGGTTCTCTTCTGCAATCGCGCCGAACTTCAGTATTCCCCTGCGTGGCGAGACGCCTAGAGCATCCTCCATAGCAACTCCAAGCAAAGCGGCATTTCGCTTATTTGTGACGGGTTGCATCTGGGATGGGAGACCGGTCACAGTGAGAATATATGCAGGGTCACAGTTTCCCCCAAAGATCATGCAGCAGGAATGTGTCAGAGTGACAACAATCGAGGATTCGGGTCGTTGGTATCGGGTAGAGAGGGCATAAGATAAGTCGGTAATGAAGGTGTATTCGTCTTTAACCTGGGGAAGATTAGCAGTGAATCTGGTACAGTAATGTAATCAGCTTACAATGACATTGGTCTTGACTTCTGCGGTAATCATAGACTCCCTTGTAACCCGTTCCCGTGCAGATGTGAACGGTTCCCGGTTCGCAAACGCATCCCCATAGTATTGGCTTTTCCTCTTCGCGAGCGCCTTCTGCTCTGGTGTCTTGATCTCTGTGAACTCGGACTGATCACCTGGGGTGCCCCGCACAATGTTCCGTGTTATGCGCCGCTCCTCCTTCTCAGTTGCAGAGGGGCTGCTTCTTGGGCTGGCCTGGCGCATGGCGATATCGTCGCTCTCCGCAGGTGATGGTGGTAGTTCGATTCCGTGTCCCAGCCTTTTTCTGTCCGCTAGAGCCTTATCTCCTAAGGGAGCGTCTTCGTATGGACTGTATCGTTTGGGGGTTGCGTCGAAATTTCGGATAGAGCCTGTCATTTCGGGAGTATCGCCAACAGGTGAATTTGAAGCTGCGTACCAAATCTCGGGAGATCAGGAGGGAACAGGAGGTGAATTAGAGTAAAAGGGCAAACGAAGCTTGTTGTACTGAAAACCTAGTGAGACAAGGCTCGGTACCAGGGACTCGTATCGCAGATCTCTTGGTTAGGATATGATAATGAAGAAGAGATAATAATCGCGGTTCTAGAGCTGATTTTGTGTTTAGCAATTGGCTATCAAAGGAGATATTTGGGTCCAAGAAAGTGAAGTGAGGCTCTGGGGGAAATGAAGAATGGGAAGGGCAGCTTGACTGCATTCCTCAGATACCTTTTGAGTTGCCAACTTCAAAGCAGCCACGACCAACGCGATCTGGCAGGGAAGATCGTTCAGCTTGCCTCGACGAAACCGCCACGACGAGTCAAGGGAGACAAGCGCACGAGACTTTGGACAGGATTGAGAGAATACGCCTATCAAGAGCGAAGCGCTGGATAGACGGCGTCGACTATGGCGTCGATGATCCAGCGCCACGAGTAGTTAGGCTGGGCTGAGCGGGATGTGTGGAGCGAGACCAGTTGACAATTTTGTCAACTGCGCATAGCGGTGCTCGTGTTCTGCAAGAGGAGGAGAGATGGACGAAGAGGAGAATAAGAGAAAGGAAAGTGTTGGCAATGATCAGGTTCCATGACCGCTGCTCTCTTCTCTTTCAGGAATCGGCATATCTTGGATACGAGGACCTATAACGTGAGAAGAGGTTTGGCGCCCAACAGTGGAGGAAGACATGTCTTTCGTACAAAGTACCATACCTAGAATTGCTCCATCAACTGGGTACAGGACTTACCGCCACGGGCCGAGCATACCAATAGCGTTCGCGCAGTGGATGAGATTTCGAGGGTTGAGGACGGATATTGGCATGAATTGATCATTTGCTGCTGAAAGTCTGGCCAAGCTGGGCGGGAGGCCGACGTGTGTGGTGCGTGCCGTGACTAAGCGTGTTCGAAGCCCCTGCCAAGCGCAGTGCTTCGCAGAAACGTTGACGTCCGTACAGTATATTCGTTTAATTCCTTTCTTGCATTCTCGGGTCTTGGTTCTTCTGGTTTTTCTGCATGCATTCTCTTCATATAAGGCCCAAGGCGCAGTGCTGCCAAGACGAATATTTGAAGCGCAATCGACTGGATGGCTGAATGAAATTCATGTTTATCCCAAACAAGCTTCAATCATTCAATGCAACAACGACATCTTTGTTTTCGGCGTAAGCAACTTCAATCTACAGAATTCAGGAATTTGCTTGCTGGCCTAATGCTCGAGAGACTCGATCCGAAACAGTCTTTGATCTCGCTCGTGAATCAGTCCAGCTCCTTTCCATCCCTTCTCCAACAGCACATATTACTTAGAAGTTTGTACTACAAGCATATCACCAAGCGATAAAGATGGGGCTCCATCCATTCCAACTGAAAACTGAGAGAAGATGAAACAAGAATGACCAAAAAATCACTTGAGCCTAAATTATATGAATAATTTTGTTTCAGGCGAAAAGGTTCATCACATCAGAGCATGAAAATCACGTGTGGTGTAAATTGAAGCAATGAAGGCTGATTATAAGTTAAGATTTGATTCAGTCTGGAATCAAATTCGGGTCTGAATCGATATGAACTGCCCTATGGGGTGCATCCTGTGCCTGTTGACCTGCCTAGCAATTCTCAATACCTCTTGCTGGTCGCTGTAGCCCCCAAGCTCATCACTAACATTGCAGGTCGAGCGGTTTCTCTTGAAGGGCGATGTACAGTAAGAATGTCTTCAGACTCGACCGGCTAGATATTGATACCGTTGCAGCTCTACTCTCGCTATTGAATGCTCAACAGAAGCCAAATACAAATCCACCACAATCTCTCAACTCCCCACTTCCGATCTCATGACCTATGGCTACGTCGCGGCGGGCTTAGCTTCCACTCCCCCCCTCGATTCATAGTCCAAGAAGTCATTGCGAACAATGACACAGAAGGCTTTAGTAAAACCGCGCTTAACGAGCTGAGAGTTAAAAGGGACGCCCGAGTTGAGAGAGTATGTGCTGACTTTGGCGTTGACGGATGCGGTGGAAAAGAAGTGGTTTCAGACGTTGTTGGAGAGTGACAATGGGAGGGCAGCGCAGCAGATGTGCAGCTTTCAAAGGGGAAGATGGGGGGGAGGGCAGTAACAATGATTTATGTTAATGGATTTGGGCCAGGGGATGTGCCGGTTATGGATGCTTGACGAGTGAGAGCCCGGAGTTTGGGTCGTGGGTGAGGATAAAGAGAACTTAGCAACGGCCTCCGGCTAGTGTTTTCTGCTCTGGCGTTCGATTTTGGAATTATATGCTGCAGAACTGATACCCAGTAGAACCTAGAGCTGGATTTAGGGTTGGAACTTGCGGTTAACTTAGAGCTGAGCCTATCTTTTCCCCCTCCAGCTGAAGCGTTGTTCGCTTCCTTTCTATTCCTTAAATCATTAGCATTTTTCTTTCAATTTGTCCAAACCCCTCAGAAGTGCGCTATATATGTAACAAGACTTCATCTTGGGAGTACTAGGACCTATATAGTTTCGGGTTACGCGTTGACTTGAATAACATAACTACGCAAGTCTGGAAGAACCTCGGTAAATAGCGAAGTCTTTTCCTTCCGATTTCACAAGATAAGATGCACAGAGTCAAAGACTTGACATCAAGCAGTCGTTTGAGCCCCTGAAAGGCCAACAACATCGATGCATTTCGGAACCTCAAACGAGGGCACAGCATCCCAATACTTGCAATCCAGGATTTCCCAAACACCTGTCGCATTGACAATAAGATTTCAATTGAGGGATTCAGCCTGCTTCTTGACCAACAACCCCGTTCCATACCCCCACCAACTCCAGTTGAGGGGAATGGCTGAAACATCCGGTCTCCAGATCCGTCGTCGTACACCTCCGTCTGATTGGATTAAGTTGGTGATCCGAAAACTTCGGTGATATGAGTGGTCCAATTGACCTGCCAAAAATCCCGAGATATGGGGAAGTGGTTTGATGGCAACAGATGGTAACTCTTCGGGGTCGGCACGTGATGAATACGAGGTGTTCGGTCCAACATCCACAAGAACAGACACAACCTTCTATCCTTGTGAGCTCGACGAAGGTACATTATCGAACTCCCATTTTCTTGCACTCATATGGATGTGAGCCAAAAGCGTGGACGAACACCTCCTGATCTCCCTCTCGTCTTTTCTTCCCCTCTCTCAGCTCGTACCGTCACTACTGAAACTCGCCAACTGTTCTGCCGAGCAAACTGCCTCCCAATTTCCCCTCCAAGACCCTCATATCACGACCGTACGGGCACAGTAACTCGTGAATTGGTGAGCGTGTTGGATTTATTTGGCTGCAAGAGTGTCTCCTTGGTATTCCAAGTTTCACACCCGCGTCAACCAGCCAAGGGGTGCCGAGAAGGTCCATGCACCGACGCGCCCTCCAAAAATACACATCCAATGGCCTCCCCCGCAGCGATCCCAAGCGACAACTCACTCTCACCTCTCCCGTCGTCAACCCCCGACTCCAACCCTCCCGCCAACATGACTGGCCAATGTCCCGCATGAGCGCATCGCTATTTGAGGTTGTGAGATGCTCGAGAGGGGAATAGATCTGACAAGCGGATCCAGGAGGCGTTTATATTCGCTGCCGAGATGGGCCCTGGCGTAGACCGGCGTCGTGAGCAATGTGTGGTTATATTCGGGTGCCATTTCCTATTTATGTCTTGCTCAGCGTTTATCAGTGTCGTTGAAAAGTACTTGAATGTTTCGTTTCCTCTGACCTGGTAATATCTTCTCTCTTATTCATTATTCCTTTCGACGGTTGATCCAGTCTCCATCTTCACTCTCCCAACTAGTCTTATTCATCATCCCTCAGTACCGACGTACCAATCCGATAACCAAAAATGGCGTCCCAAACTAAGCCCGAATTCCAATCTGAATTCTCCGAGTTCGACAACTCAAACCATGCCCAAGACCAGACTTCCCTCAAGATGGCCCGCGCAATCGAGTCCGCCCGTCTAGGCCTCACAGTCCTCGGTTTCCTCCTCGCAATCACCATCATCGGTACCGCAGGCGATACTCTGCGAGTATACAACATGACGACGCTTGATGCGGAGTGGAACTTTAGTCTGTGGCCCGCGGAATTCAATCTTGGGCCGACACTGGCACTGGTTGCTTGTGCAGCGGTCATTATGGTGGCCAATGCTGTGGGGTTGGCGGTTGCTAAGGCACCTTTTGTAAGTATATCCATACCATCCTGTCTCACCAAGTACTAACGATGATAAAATAGATCCACTCCAAACCCCTCATCCACACCCTTCTCTCATTCATCGCCCCTACCGCCTCCCTCATCGCGGCCCTAGTCGCAACCTCCTTCTTCTACGGCATCAACGCCTCATCCACCACCTTCACCCTCCAGAGCTGGACATGTCAGTGGTCAGCTGTTGCTATGGATGTTGCGCCCCACTGGTCTACTCTCTGTAGAGAGAGCAAGGCAGCGTTGTACTTGATGGTTGTGGTTATTCCGTTGCAGGTGCTGGTTTTGGGGAGCATGGTTGCGGGAGCTTTTGTTGAGCGGAAGGCGGGTGGGAAGAGGGGTGTACAGGTGGAGAGGAAGGGGAGTCCGGCTATGTCTTGAAGGCACTGCTTTGCATGAGATGAGATTAGACGAGACGGGAAGAAGAAGAGGTTGAGTGAAAAAGTTCAGACGGGAATATGGTGATGCGGATGGAAGAGAGCGAGATACAGCTGCAGGGAGTAATAAATGTGCGCTTGATATCGGAGATCAAATTGGGTTGGGAGGTCAGGGACTTCTTGTATACTATGGCGGGAACGGTATCAATGATAGATTTAGCGTTGGAGGAGTTGGGTTATTATCCGACTGCGGGCGTTTAATGAAGGAATTTTAACACATGCTCATTACTTCAGTCCCACTGGATCTTCACTCTCATTTCATTGCCTCTCGCGTTCTTATTCAGACTTACTCTAATCAACAAGGCCTTTCTTGTAACATAAAATTCGAAGGTAGCTGAAAGTAGCTCAAAACGTATGTAACAGGCAACTCACTATCAAGGCAACTCCAGACACTCCTGTTCATCCTGTCTCTTCTCGGTTAAAGATGTGATGGATGTCCTTGCTTCATTTTGAAAATTAACGGTGCTCCTTCGAACTGCGCTTGTTCGGGCCCTCACCATCCACTTGCACAGAACATTCTTGTTTCAACTGATTCAAAAACAAACGTCTGTCGAATGTGGCATCTCTCCTTGACTCGTTATTCTTTCCTGGTCGTTCCTGGCAGATATCTTGCCTTCATAACTTCAGGGTTCAACATCTCACGATGGCGTGTGTACAACTTACATCATGTTCTCACTCCAGTGGATCAATTTCTTCTGTCCCGGAGTGTGCTTCAATACCTGGCAGGACTGTCCACCGCCCAGAATTAGGTTTATCCTTTGAACGGAGCCTTATGTGTGCCGTGTTCATTTGGCTTCTATCACCGCTCCCGAAAAGTAAAGCCTCGACCAAAGTCACATGGTGCGACTTGGCTCACAGCAAGATCTCTCGCGAGAGTTCTCAAACTGGCACATAAATGTTGTATCTAATATCCAAACTGCGGCTCCCGCGCACCCCTGAGGCGATCTCCTTGACTCCACGTGCGTGTGGGCGATCCTCCAAACCCTCTGGGTTCTTCTCCGACGGGGAACATTCGACGTCCTTGAATAAGCACCACTCCGCGTGATGAACCACACAAGGCAAAGCAAACCGGAGAGTTTCGAGATGTTCCACACGGCCTCTTTTCTCTTTCAGGAGGCTGCTCCTCCACCGCGGCGCTTTGAACTCGGGGTGCGCACGGAGAACAACACGGCTGGAGACTCGAAGCTAGTCTACAGCTACAGCTACAGCTATAATACTTCGTACAGCTACTGTAACTGTTCCCCTCCACCTCCTAGGTCTCAGTCTTACGGATTTTGCTCAGGCCGACGAGAAAAGTTCCCATGAATATCCGCCAGCGCCGTTCAAGGCAAGGCTTTAGGGACACAAAATATCACGAAGATAATCCTGCTTCGTCCAATCGACGACTCGGCGCAGAAGTCGATGCCCAAGGTTCATAACATGTCTGAGCTTCTCATTATTTCCTATGCCTTTTGAACCCATTAGATTTAATGCGGGTCGACCGACTCCCGGGTCGCACACGATCTGATGATGCTCCTTGCTGTGACCTCCTTGCTGCGACCCCGCTTCACGGCATAAGCGTTCAGCCATGAGTTAGTGCTTTATACTTCGAGTATAGTTTCAATGTGCCGAAAATCTTGAGACTAACTTCGTAATCATTGATAGGCCCTTAAGAAACTCTGTTCCCCCAAATACAATGATCTTCTCATAGCCCATTGCGAAAAATCTGGACCCGTTATTGAGAGACCTCGTCCCGAAGCATGCTCAGTTCAAAATGCTGTTTAGTCATCTAATATATTTCTTTTGTTTCTATTTTGCGGGTGTTAAAGGGTTTAGTAATGTTAATCTCACCGAGATATTGCAAGAGCTGCCTCCATGTGCAGTAGGTTCCGTTCTAAATTCCGTCGCCAATAATTCCTTCTGACATTCAAAGCTTCCTTGCGTTATATCGGGACTGTCTTCAACCCCTGGAGCTCTGAGCGACCCCGAAACTGTCTGTAGTAATGTCACACTACAAGCTGCGCTCTCCGGATGCGTGCTTAGGAAATGCAATTATACTGAACAAGTTCGTGGGTATTCTCTACTCCACTTAGTCGATTACTCTAACTTAGCCAGAGGTTAGCATTGCCAACGCTCAACTGTGCGTTGGTGTACCTATTCCAAGTCGAGCTTGGGGTATCGCAATCACAGGCCTAGTATGTGGACCGTTGGCTATGATTGCGGTTGTACTCAGATGTTATGCTCGGTATAAGGTGACTACCACGCTGGCCGCTGATGACTGGGTCATCGTCGCCTCTGCTCTCATCTGGATCCCTTTGGTTGCGCTTGATATCTATAGTAGGTCATATCTTCAAAGTTAAAAGGATTTGAGTTGATTGAGTGGCAGATGGGCAGGTGAATGGCTTTGGTCGGCACTTCTGGAACATAAACCCGTTGAAGGCGACTCCGGCTTTGAAGGTGAATCATTACGCTCGTCTCAGAGGGTTCGTTTTCTAACTGAGCGAACAGATCTTCTATGCAAGTGAGGTCCTGTATATCGCAGTAACCACTCTCGTCAAAACGTCAATCTTGCTGTTCTACGTAAGTCTTGACCCTAGGCCAAGTGCCCTGTTAACTTTAGCAGATCAAAGTGTTCCCGAGCCGCCGGTTTCGAATCGCGGCCCTAATCACTCTCGCAACCGTCCTGGGTTTTGGGCTTGGAGTTGTTCTAGCAATCATTTTCCAATGCAGTCCCATCAGTCTGTCCTTTCCCTCACCCTTCATCGCATATTTCTAATTCAATAGACGGAGCTTGGGATCAAGCAATCCATGCAAAATGCGTCAATGTTAACGCCTTGGCCTATGCAACAGGAGCAATATCAGTACTACAAGACTTGGTAATTCTCGTTCTTCCAATACCGGTCTGCGTGAAGCTTAATATGAACACCCGCAAGAAGCTCAACGTTATATTCATGTTGAGCTTAGGTCTTGTTGCTTGTATCACAAGCATTGTTCGTCTGAAGTTTCTCGTCGATTTTGCAAGAAGCAAAGATCCGACGTGTAAGTTTTCACTGCCCAACTGCACTTCCTCATCACCTATACGTAGTTCCCAACTCTGTAATGTGAATACTTACAAAATATTAGGGGACAATACACCACCTGCAATTTGGTCCTTGATCGAGATCGCAATTGCCACAATCTGTGCCTGCCTTCCCGCCATGCGAGTTTTCCTATCCAAGGTCTTCCCCTCAATTTTTGACTTCTCAACAATACATTCATCCAACCGACGAGAAAAATATTCAAACGACCTTCCCAGCTCACAAACTCGTGTTCCCTCGCCCTTAGCCCTCACATCTATGGGCAGGACTGCTACCGGCAAGAACACTGGGCCATCGCACAACATGCGTTCATTCAAGACTCGCTTCGGGGCCTTACACGCACCCCACCCTCCATTCACTTCAACACTCGCCGCGTTCAACCAAGACGATAGAACTCGCAGCCCACAACTTGGCGAAGAGGCAAGACAGCCAGACGAAGAAAGGAGCCTAGAATTCAAGGTCTGGATCAAACCCAGATTCGATGAGGAAGGCAAAGCGATTCCGAATTTCCGGCCCGCACAGGACGAGAGACACGAGAGTTTGCCTACCAGTGAGTCAAGCTTGTTCGCGCTTCAGGGCCCGAGACTGAGTGATGATATTGAGGAGAACGGGATAGTTGGCCGGTTTGGAAAAACTATGCGTAAAACTCAACCCAACAGCAGTAAGAGTAAAATGGAAACTGGCTGGAATGTGAGAGATGAACCTGGGAGAATAGGGAGAGCGGAGCAGGACCAGAGATCAACGCGGACAGAGGTGTCGGATGTGAATGGAAGTATGCTGGGACAGAGGGGAAGCAGAAGTACGCTTGTCTATAGCGATAAGAGGAAGAGTTTGGTGGAAAGAAAGTTGGGGAAGGAGGGGAAGAGTGCAAATCCAAGGTTGCAGGCCATTTGGCAGAGTAGGAACGTGCCCCCACTGCCGCTTGATAGCCAGTGAAGCCCTTCGAATCGAAGTACTCATCAAGATTAATCTGATGCAAAGAGCAATTATAATGAGGCATCTCGCAGGTGGACGATCAACATATACCATTCTTTGAGGACTCCGATCATCACTTAAAACTGGGGGCAGTCTAAGAAAAGTCTATCGGCCCCCTCTAACTAGCCCGCCTCAGGACTCATAAAACTTCACACCTTGTTTCCATGAAGGCTCATGAAGCAAGTCGTGGCCAGACATGGCTTTTTGAACGAGACATGGAGCGAGCCATGCATTACTCGTTAGACAAGACGCAGAGTTGAGAACACCCGTTGGACAACTGGTCAAGATCAGCCGCAGTCCGCTAGCAAGAGGCTCTGCGTTCTCTTATCTAGAAGAAACATGAAAAACAACCTGTGGCATAAGTTTCTTTTCCATCAAATTACGCGAAGCGAGACCATTCACGACCACAATACCTTCGTACGTTCTCCGGGACCGAACCGGAGAATCAACTGCATCCGAAGGTAGCTGCAGATTGCGGCTGACATTCGCACCTTTCAATTGACGCACATAGGTTCGAATCCGGCAAAACCACTACCTTCTCGAATTACTCCTGTACGATCCCTTTGATCTCTCCAATCTCGCTACCTATAGTTCATAGCCACTAAGGCTCTCGTTTTGAGGCGTGAGACATAGGCTTAGCTATGCCATAGATGACACAGGAGAAATAGATTCGATGACCAAATCGCTGCGGTATTTGTTGGCAGGTGTCTTTTCGCAGTGGATCATCCCATGCTTCCAGAGTTGTTTTGTTTTTATTCTGTTGTTTTGAGAAACTCTTCTCCAAGTTACCAGCTATTACCCCTCACATTGAGATCTGGCAATTGTGTGGAAAGGACTCAATTTATATTGCTCCAAGTGAGCATATATCAGCTTATAGGAACAAATCACCCCTTATCGTCTCGCTCTGTCTCTTCAAGAGTGTGACGCGGCGTGTAACCCCCACGGCTGACAACCCGCTGCCACATTTCTATTCACCTTCTGTAGGATTCATTCAAATAAGGCTCTGCCCCTCCCTTTGTTATCCATCCACTTTCTTCCGTTGCATCTTGCCTCTTTCCACCTGTGGTGGGATCATTACTACCGTAATACACATCACCTGCCTCTTCACAAGCCACAAGTCCACAGGATTGATAATTCACAATGTCAACGAATTTAGTCACAAATCCGACTTCGATAAATTCTTGGAATAGAGGAGCGGTACTCACGACATTTACGCCCCCAACTTCATGTCTAGGGACGCTTACATCGGCCGATATCTCGGGGTCGACGAATCTATATTTTGGGCATCAGGGGCCGGGATATGAGGATACGGCTTGTTTTCCATCACCCGCGACCGTGGGGATTAATGCCGGGGGGTGGGAAATGTATTATTGTGAGTTTTAAGGTCTCGGATTGAGAGAAAGAATTGTTGTTGATGGGTGGTACAGATAGTCCAGCACAGTGTCCAACCGGATGGTGGGGTGCTACTACGTTTACGGGGAGGGGTGGGGGACGAGCCCACCGTTGAGTGTCGGGGGTGAGACGACGGCTGTTGTTGCTGCCCGCTGTATACATCCCATCCTTCTTCCTTATAAGCCCGGTAACTCATCTTGAAACAGAGACTACAACTACGGGGGCAGCGGCCACGAATGCTCCTCCATCATCACAGCAGGCGGCGCCTCCCTTCTCTTCAAATCTCCCGACCTCATTTCCTCTACCTGGATTGACACCAACGGTCCCGTTAGCAGTTGTCTGTATAGCAGCCGGAGCTTTCTTCCTGTGGTGGAGGAAAAGGAATGTGCGGAAAACAGCGGAGTTATATGGTGGGCCTGGGGTTGTGCAAGAGAAGGTTAGTATGAATCGCGGGGGACTGGTGGAGGTTGCGGGGGATGAGCGTTTTCCCCAGGTGTATTCAGATCAGGGGTCTAATGAGTATTATCAGCCGGGTAAGATTAATGGGCAGAGTGGGGGACAGGGGGGACGGAATAATGGAGGGCTTGGGTTGCCCGAACGGTATTAAGGGAGGGGCGAGCGAGATAAGATATGGAACATCCGTTTGAAGTCTCTGTTTACTTATCTCTTAGACTCGAAGGTGGAAATGAATACACAGCATAAGTGAAATTACCAATAGAGCAAGAGCCCGGCGCTACATGTCGACTATAAAGGTATGTATATCCTCCACAAAGCGGACTCGGGGTAAACGCTGCCTTTATATTGCAATTAGTCCCAGTGGGATAGATCATAGACAGCAAGGGCTACAGTATCAACGAGGATCAGTAATGGTCCTTAACTTATAACAGCCAAGCGAGAAGCTGATATTCTCAAGACGTCCCATCCAACTCATCACCAACAACAACCCTGCTAGCAGCAGCAATCCAACACGGCCCAAGCAGTTTCGCCTGGCGTAGTTAGTATATTTCCTTGGCACGAAAGACACCTACTCTGTGACCCTGCACACTCTCTCCAGAATCTAGCAGCTGAACAATAGCGACTTGCTACCACTTAGGAAAGCTCGAGGCATTGGTCGAGAACTCTTTCAGCGTCGGGAAAAGCAGGCTGAGAAGCATAAATCGGTCTAGTTCCCGAACCGAAGATATTTTGAGCGAGTGAGGCACTACACAGGCTTGTCGTGGAGGAGACCGGGGGGTAGGTAACTAGTTCGGGAACCATCGCCATGCGAGATTTATCTTGCTTCTGAAACCGCTTTGCGGTTGCGAGTTTCTTCTTTTGACGTCAATTCCTAAGAATATCAAAGTGTGATTGGTTTTTCTTCTCGAGAGATATTCAATTTTCGGCTAAAGACAACTAGCCAATTATTATTGCTAATGGTACTAAGGGTTTCAGAAACTTACTTTCACGTTTTGACTTTAGTAACTTTTCTCAAGGGGATTTGAACTGGCTTATTCATCAGGGTTATGTTCCCTCGTTTTTACACTGCTGCTTTGGCGGGGTAGGATTCTCTTGGCTCCACGCGAAGAGAGGTCCATGGCCTGTAAACGTAAAATGTCTGAGGTAATATGGATTTTGTATTGAGCGACAGCCATCCAATTTAAATCTGAGCAACTGAAAATAACGAACCACCCCTATAGAGCAAAGCTACTGGTATTCAGTGGCTGCCCGGGCTTTAGTGCGTGGGATTGAAGAAATTTAACTTTGTAAATCTGGCTATACTTTAAGCTATATATAGTGACAATGTAGAGTTTAAAAGGTTAAATTCGCTTTTTTGGCCTTGCTAGGTTGAAAGGTAAGGTGATGTATTTGCACCTTGCGGAATGAAAAAGGTAAATAGAAGTTTGAATTTATGCACTTAACAAAAGTTGAGATGAAGGAGCTGAAATTATGTGTAAAAGGCTTGTGTTGGTAGTTGATGGAGTGGGACTCTGAGGGAGAGAGGACTAGTGCGCTTACACTTGTGTCTTTCGGAACGCCAAAATACCCTTATTTGAGACTCCCTGATCGATTCCGCTCACTAGTCCTTAGCCCACTTAGTGACTTAGGTGACCTAATAGGAATATTCCGTCAGGTTGTTTAGGAGACTGAAACAGCAAGTTCCGTAGACAATATATCTTTTGAATGCAAATGTCTGCGGCATGTGCTTCTCATTCTGCTTCCCAAATCTATGATTTAAAGGAACGAACTTTCTCTCGGAAGTCACTTACTCCCCAACGAAAGCATCCAGCTTCGACTGATCATACACATCCCCCTCCACCAATTTCTCCCACTTCTGTCACTTATTAGCCCCAGCTCACGTCTTCTCATCCCACATCCCAAACTTACCTCCCCAGTGACCTTGATCAAAGTGGGCAAATTTGTCGCCGAAAAGGGCGTTTGTCTCCAAGGATTCTCTTTGCGTTTCCACCTATGTCATTCCAATACATCAGCTCAGATTCTTCACTTCATTGAGACTTGAAAAGAGTGGGGTACGGAAAAAAATACATACTCCTCACGATTCCCCGCATATACAATCTTCACCTCATCTTCCCTCCCCTTAAACTTAGCACTCACATACGACTCAGCGACTCGGCAATCGCCGCACCATGAGCGGCCATCGATGAGAGAGGCGTATATGACTAGGTATGAGGGTTTAGTGCTAGACGTGAGGAAGGTGGCGATGGAGGCGGGGGTGTCGGTTGAGACCTGGATGGACATCTTGAGTTGGAGTGTGCTGGGTGGATGTCCTGCTCTTGAAGGATAATTGAGATTATCAAGATTGGCGAAAACTTCAAAGTGTAGAAGGAACGCAGTTAGAGGGTGGCAGTGAATGGGGATTTATAGAGATGGGGATGGCGACATCTTTGCTTAGAATTTCGGAGAGCAAGCAATAGTGTTGCCGCTTTGAGAAGATGCATGCCGCTTTAAATTCGGCTCTACTCAATCAACCCTTGAGGAAATCTCAAATTTCAATGAGTGTTCTTTCATGTGACAATTTATTTAAGGGAGAATAACCAATCCGTACCTCAGTCTCCTCAAAATAAGACTCTGTTTTTCTCAAAACTCTCACTTCCAACTTCCTCTCAAGTTCCCACATTCCTCACCCCAAGCATCCCTAAGCACTTTCGCAGCGCAAAATAATCCCAAACATTCACCCTCTCTAAACTTTCCCAATTTTCCAAGCCATTCACATCAGTCAAACAAGTTAGCATCCTAGTTCTGCGGCACATGCGATCACCACCCAAACCTAGCCTTCGGATCTTCCTCACTTCTTCTTGGGCGAACCGATTCAGAATCTGTAACTGATTCCCAACATGTGCTCCTTTTCCCATCCCATGCAGACTGCGCAAGCAATACCTTTCAGACATGTCTGATCTTGCTTGGGCCATGTTGAGAGACGCCCGGATTTGTAGATCGGGTTTGTTTGAATGTTAGTAGTGTCCTTGGTTTTAAATAAATGCTCAGTTGGTGATAACTATTGGAGATGAGGGGTAGCGGCATGAAGTCAGACAAGGCTAACCTCGTAAGCGAATATCAGCCCCTTATTGACGAGGTACTGGTCGAAATTCTCTAACTCGACGAGTATTAATTGATAAGTTACTTCCGATATTACTCCCAACATTCGAAGCTCTTGATCTTTCTCAAGTTATTTTGAAATCTTTGTATCACCAGTACCAAATATTCCAACTCCTGGATTTCGCCGCCTCCAAGCTCGAGGTGGAAGTGGGCCAATCATAGGGAGGCTTAGCGTAGGCTACTACTAATGAGTAAAGAGAATGCGAAACCCGCAGGTCAACTTCCTCTCTCCTGCTTAATATTTCGTCACGGATTATCAAACTCTTCAATATGTCTTATCCACGAGATTAAACAAATACTTAATACATTAAGGATAAATCTAGCTTCTCTCCCACAGAAAGAGCCAGTCTCTGACCTCGTTCTCGACCCGCTGACCCAACCACCCCTCCAAACCTTCACCAAACGTGCTCGTATTGAAAAACCACGCTTTGTATTCTTCAGCAGTCTTCCACCTGAGAGCAGAACCCAAATCTGGAAACTCGCTCTCCTATGACCCCGAATCCTGGAACTACACATCCGTTTCCACGAGACCGCAGTCCCAGATCCCCAACAGCCGCGCGGGTACAAGGAACTCAATACACCCTGCATCACAAGACCTCATGCAATATCATACACCCACTCCATAATCAACAAATCTAAGCCAGTGAGAGTGCGAATCGGTCGTACTTCTTGGAGCAAAGCACATCTGCGTGATAGCAAGTTACCCAGAGGCCTGGACTTGCTATACGTATGCGGCGAGAGCAGAGCTACTAGCTTATTGTTAAGGAGAGATATGAACTCGCATTTGCAGGTCATGAAATCAATCCTGGAAACCAGAGATTCAGAAATCATTGGGATTTTCGAAGCCTGAGTGAGAAATGGATGTGAATTGGTTTTGAGTGAGATGTGGTCCTTGGTTTTCCAATTTCCTGCTTGGCAGTGGGAACTCGAGTTGGCGGGGTCTGCAACGGGGCTGGGTGGCCTCTTTTCAAAAATAACATGAAATGCCTGGGTGGCCGCCAAATCTGCAAGGCAGCCTACATTACCTAGTTCCAACTTGCCTGTTTATTGGCTATAGGCTTTACTAACTTGCGCCACCGGGCACAAGGACTGAGGCCTCCTGAGAAGGATAAAGCGAAACCAATGAACTATTATTTTCTGCAAGCCACTTAACCTAATTAATTATAAATATTAAGTAATTGCAATTTTGAGCGGGCTTCGTGGGCTTCAATCACGTCGGGGAAGGGAGATAAATATGAAGGAAATTCCTTGCGCAGCTTTATAAATCCGAATCTCGAGAACGTCAAACTTTCGTTCTGCAAGACAGAACAGATAGCTACCTCTTCGCTAACATACCAGCTGGATCACTCGAATCTAGCAGCTTCTTTTCACACCCGTGACATAGAGATAGCTTCATGTTACCTTATGAAGATGGCTTTCCCCCCGAGGCACAATCACTTGCTAGCGAAAGGGCCTCAGGACAACCAATCAAGACGGTCCCCTACCACGACGGTGATTATCTTCAAATTTCATGGCGCCGTGATTCATCTCAGCTGATCGATGAGCCGGCATATCTATCGCGCCCGTATGAGGTTACCACCGCAGACCTCCAGTTTATTTCAGAAGCTCCAAGCTACTCCTCTGTGACGAATTATGTGCAACCGAAGATCTTCTATCTCGCGCCAAGCCTCCCAGAATTACAGCGTTCTTTCACACCTTTTAGAGAGCTCCGATCTCGAACCTCGGGATTTTGCATGCAATAATTCTCCTTGGGGACCGTTCCCGTCATATGACAACACCTTACAACTATTACGAAAATTTTAAACGATTCTCCTTCCCCTGACAAGGTATTGCGTATAGTTTTTCATGTCCTTGATTCCTTTCAAAGCTTGCAGTAAGGTCAATCCTTCTGGTTACTACTCGACAATCCGACAGGAGTTCTCAATCCTCGCTTAAATGGGGGAGGTACTACTAGTGTTATTCAATCTCGCATTCAAGTTTTTCCTTTATTGCTCAAAAACTGTCATTCTGAATTGAATTTATTCTCAAAAATCTGAGTCTGAAAACCCGCGGATTTTGAACCTTTCATAGTTATCACGTAATCTTACCTCTGACCTTTTTCTACAACTCTCCCTAGTCGGCCCAGGTATTGCAACCTTATCCAATTGATGACTCAGAATTTCGAACACTTTGGGTTTTTAACCACAGCAAGGCAGATATAACGTGGTTTAACCACTTGGGGATATCAAACCAATTAGGCGTATCATTCTCGGTGAGCAGGATGTCACATTCATAAAACTGATAATGGCGCATTTGTATCATGTCACCACTGCTAATCAATATACAATAACCAGTCTTGGGATCGCTTTGCCAACCCAATAATCCCACCTTTTAGGTAAACTCTGCCTGATGATTGCCTCAATCATAGGATTGACTCGAAAACCTTGTCTCACTTGGCTCGGAAAAGTATTTAAAGCCTTAGTGCAGCCACCATAAACTTTCAAGAAATTCTCCACTTACGAATACCAAAGCAAGCGAAGCAAGCGACTTGCCTCTACTTGAGAACATCGAAGCAAACGACTTGTGCATATCGACTGGGATTATGGAGTCGCTTTGGAAGTCCGTCGCGTTCAACGCTTTTGATTTGAATATCTTCAAATGCGCAGCGGAGGGCGATGACCAGGCAGAGGCGTTACCAAAATTTACCGCCTTGTACACAAAGACAGATTTTCTAGCAAATCCTCTCCAGGTAGCTAACTATATTATTGTTTCCTTCTTATATTATTAGCTAATGGGAAAAGCAGGGCGGACAACCGCCAAATGACTGGCTCCAAAAGGAGGAGATAAGTTCACGAGCTGATTGGAATACCTGGCTTGATAAAGTAAGAAAAACTTAGACAGTTATTGGCAGCAGAACTAACTCTTGGGCTCCCAAGGCTGTTACTTTAGAGACGACTGGGGACGAGTTTGCATCGATGTAAGTCGTGTGCCCCGCAGAACAGTAAACCTTGTTGACTTAATTAGAATATCACCTCCCCCCAGAAAACCTGCGAATAGCAAGTACGAAAATGCCGGTCCAGCAACTCTAAAGTATTTATCAATTTCCAAAGAGTCCTTCGAGACCATTACCACTCGTCTAAATCTCCACCGCGCTCTCTCGGTATTGGTTGATCGTGGTGTGCCCATCATCTCAAGAATTCAATGTATCAACAGCGGAAAGAAATGTTTCGGTGAGTTCGACTAGAATTTCCGCAGTTCTCACTATTAAAGTATGAGCAGTATATACACTCCGAGTGGAGCATACCCTCGAGCACCAGACCGCAATGACCGTCACTTTCTTCCCCAAGAACACAGCAGACCAAAGCAAGCCAAGCACCGAAATCTCTCCACAAAGCTCCAAGACATCCAAAGTCCGTGCACTTATTCTCGGATACGAAGACTCTGATATCAAGGAGCTGATAAGACGGCTACGGAATTGCAAAGACTCCATCTTTAACCCCTTTACCCTAATTAAAGCATACCTGTATGTCGAGCGAGTCCGGCGTTTCAAAGAAGTCGACAAGATGATTGTGAAATTCCATTCTAGCCGAAGCACAGGGGCTTCTCCTGCATGGCACAATAACTACCATATTATAATTGCACATCTTGTAGTTTTCACCTTCTACTCAAAAATACTTTTTCGAAATAACAAAGGGCTATTTCTTCATTGAGTGTAAGCTGAATCTAACCTTAATCTCAACCTTGTCTGCCCCTCAGCTCTGCCAACATTTTCGACTCGTATCTATTTGTAATTTGCACATCAGCTTTCATCCCTCGCCTCAATTAAGCTCTTCTTAGTTCAATCTAGATCACACAGGTAGTAAGCTGACTTTATAACCGTTTCTCCAAACTCCACAGCGAAAATACGGTTAACCTCTGTCTTCAGCCTTGCCTGATGTATAGTAAGATTACCTACCTGAACTTCCCCTGCGGCCAAAAAATCAAAATAATAATGTGATACCTAGCTTTGCTTGGACCGTGAATCGAACACGGAGCTCCTCGAATTCACTGTGATGGCAACGAAGAATTTTACCATTAAACCACCCAAGCTTTGATTTGTTTTTCATTTGAATACCTTATTTAATTTAATAAAGAGCTTGGATTTTTCCGGCTCTATTGTGGGCAGGAGCGGGGCCGGGAACGGAAGCGAGCAAGCCATGGTCTAAACCGACTTCCTTCCTTTTTCGTCTGCTCCTTTTATCTTCAAACGCTGCTCTTGAGTTACGAGTAATTCGGTTTCAAAAAGCTGATGTTCAGCTGCTCATCTATCTATTATGACTTCTGCTTATTCAATCATCTCAAGTCACACCCCGCCAACACACCACCCCATAGAGTCAAAGACCGACATGCGGAGTAACCCACTGTCTGTGAACAGGGCCCTCGACGTACTTCCAAGCCAAAAAAAACATTATTAGCTATTCACGGGGAATCCCAAGCATTTTGCACCAGTCTCAATTAGCATAACATTCACTCCCACAGCCTAACGCCTCCCCACACCCCGCCCAGATCTATCACTACCATGTCCCTCTCTTCTTCCCCCAAATTCGCTCCCATCATGTCACATATCCATCCCCTTATCACCTTGGAATTCCTCTAAACCACAATCTTCAAGCATCACAACAAGCCATTTTCTTAGCCTAAGGAAGCGAGTTACTTGTGCTTCGAGTTGTTGGCTTCGAGTACGGACGGGAGATTGCTCTTTTGTCCATGGGCTACAAGCGGGTAGTTTTTCTACGTGGCAATGTCGCCGAAGTGCTGTTTGTGTGCTTCTGGGTGCGTAAGATCTCCCTTGGCGTTGGGGACTGGGAGTTTGCTCGTCCATCATCGCGGTGAGATTATGGAAAGTTCATCTGTGCAATCCTGTGATGAAGTAACTGAATTTGAAGGATTATGAAACTCTGGTAATCCCTCCAGCCGTGTTCAGTTATTATTAAGTATCTTAAGCTAGCCCTCAATAGCCCAGTTCTAGGTGTACTTTTGTATAAATGATGAAGCTCTCCTGTATTCTGTCTCTCACGAACTAGGAGCTTAAGTTCTCAATTGATATATACGTGGTATTTATCTACTACTTCATTTCAGAGATTCGAGCAAGCATTCAAGACATTCTTGAAATTTCAGACAGTTCCAAATATACTTTTTTGGTTATCAAAATATAGTCAGGTGTTCAATTCAACTGAATGTTCATGCCCTCGAAGAAATCAAAATGTAAGACGAGTAATGGCACGCCTCTAACATCTTAGATTCTGGCACAGATACTGAAATTGAAATTCTGCATTTAGCTACCAACACCAATTATCTAGCAGTAAATAACACCTTCAACCTCTCATCAGTCCATACCAAGGTTCGAATCACATCCCCCCCTCTCCCCCTATCTTGCGAGCAACTCGTAAGACTAAGCCCAGCCTTCGTCTAGAAAATAATCACACAAATGTCACAAGCCAAGCTTCCAAATCAGTTAAAAATAAGAGATCTCCTGTCTTTCCGCCCAACATCTCCTTTCTTAACTGACAACTTGATAGGAAAGCAGTGCCATGCCAATTGGGACTTAGGGAAGATGAATAAAAGACCGAGTTCGAGATTATTTATGGCGCTGCGCCAATAAACTTTAAAGAATCGATAGCCTGGAGAGCCAGGGACGGAAACGGTGTTGAAACTGGTGTCAGCTGTTCGTTTCTGCTGGGTTTCGTAATGGCGGATGAGGGCAAGACAGGGCCATTCCACTTGGCCGGTACTTAGGTGCAACATGTTGGGTGAAAAGACATGCCATACATCCAGGCATATCTTCACTTAACGATGTACTCACACCGCTTAGGTTAGAAGAGGAATGCATCTCGTCATCGGAAAGGAAACCGAGAGCTGCAAGGAAAAGCAATTATGCAAGGGCTGGGCAAGGGCTGCTGATCAGCTCAAGCCAGAATAGCAGTAAGCCTGTGAGAAGCTCTAAGGAACACGGCACCTAGATTTGTTGGATAGGCCTCTCTCAGGATCGTCTGAAATCAATCGCTAGCTAGTCTGGAATTCCTCGTACATACCTACCATGCGGCGATTTGATCAACCACCAACACACCAGTTGCCTCCTGCATTGGTAACAACTGAAACACAACAGCCCACCAGTCGTTGAGCCTTGAACGAGAATAGTTTACGGAACGACCCGGCTCTTCTCTCCAACCTCCCATGCATGATGCTCGCATTCCTCAGTAAGCCTCGGAGGATCGATTCGGAATGCAACTGACGGCATGTCTCATCCACAGCTGCTAAGCAATCAACTCTATAGCAGGATATTGGCGCGGCCGCTACTGGCAAGTATTCGCTAGTTAGTACTTCATAAACGAATATGCCTAAGCGAGAGGAGAGAAGCAAAAAGGGGGGGAAGTCAATAAAAAGAACACGCGTGCGACAACCGACACTTTTCATCAAGAAAAGTTATAAAACAAGTTACTAAGAAATCTCTATATTAAGCTAAAACCCCTGCTCTTTTCTTGATAAAAGGAAACAGCGATACCGTTCCTATAGGCATAAAACAACATTAACAAACGCCCTTCCCATCCCGACCTTCCAAAATAACCCAACTCTCCATAATCCACCGCCCGCGACAAACAGCCTTAGTAATATCCACATATAAAAATATCCCACCACAGACGAAAAACAAAAACACGAATCCCAGTCCTGGAATCAGAAACCCGGAAACGGCATGGACATGATATAAATCTTTCCTCTCGTCCCCGTAATTCCGACTCCGCTCTCTATCCCCACTCGTCTGTATAGCCATCGTCACTTAGGGCTTTAGCACACCTGCTACCAGCAGTATACTGTAGCAAGCCTAGCACAGGCTCTACGCCAACGTGTAGATTGGCAATGATTCCGAATAAAACCCATTCATTGCGTACCGAGCGGACGACTCGTCGTCGCGTGGTGATATTTCCTCTTTCTCTCTTCCTCACTTCCTTCCTCTCTTTCTTCACGCAAGTAAGATCTTACCTCCCAAGCCACGCAAACTAATCTCACATTCCACACCCCCCTCAGTCCTTGCCTAGAAAATAACCAGAAAACGTTGTTATTCTTGTCCCTTGTTGTGTGATTTCCTTCCGTTTTTCACCCGCGTGTGAAAGGCTTTTATTTTCATATCCGGGACCGCTTTTTGACACAGTTTATCCGAACTTTTAGATGTGTCTGAGGCTTGGTTTGTTTTGGGATTTAGGTGTGTGTGGATATCTGGGAGATATTCAAGATAGGGTACAAGGAAAGCGGGACGAGACGAGAAGGGGTGGGAAATGGGAGGGAAAGATTGGGCTGATACTGTAGTATTAACGGACGGGGATGAGTGGCTGGTAGGAATTTTGGTGGGATTTTATGAGGCTATGGATTTCTTCGGATATTTATTTGTCTTATTTGAAAGCCGGATGAGTGATCAGCACTTGACCACCCATTCTGCGGAATCTAGTACTGCCCTTACAGAACATGCTCAATCCAGACCTCAGCTACTGTAGGAAGTTCGACAAATCAGCCACAAACCAATCCCTCCTCGAGCACCTTAACCGCCGCCCCCGCTCCGGTGTTCTCGCGCTCAAGTTTTCCATTCGCCACCCCATCTCCCTTATTCTCCTCTGGCCCCCCTTTCCCTAACCCTGACACACTCTTCTCCTTCTCCATCACCAACGCAGCCAGTTCCCTCTTACTCAACTGAATACTACCCTTCGCCAACGCTTCCTTCGGCAACGGCCTCACATACGGCTGAACCACCCACCAAGGGCGCTTACACTCCTTTACCGTCTCGATGCTACTCTCATCTAACTCTCCCTCCGCTTCCCCTATCAAGTCGGCTGTTTTCGTGCCATCTTTGCCTTTCAATACCCGTTCCCTCTCTCCAGCCTTAGCTTCAGCTTCAGCGGCAAGAAGGCGCTCATCTGCTGCGCATTCATTGTCCCAGCTCTGACCTTGGGTCAGGAAGTAGTCTTTGATGCCTTGCTCGCATACTTCTTCGACTAGCATAAGGACATGTTCGAATGCTGCAATGTCACCTGCTCTGGCGCGGGCTAAGGCATCGCGGACATTGTGGTGTTTCTTTACTAGAGCCCGCAAGAGATGGAAGAGATGAGGTTGCATAGCGAGAAGATTCGGATTGGTAATTTTCTCTCTCTTTCCGCCTTTCTGTTTCTTCTTCGGTGGCTCTTCCGCTGCACCTTTTTCTCTCTCCCTCTTGCCGTTGGTTTGTTCCTCGGATGGAACAGGCACCTCTTCTGGGTCTGAAGGGAGGTAAAGAGGTTTGCGGAATGGAGCGGGGGTTTCAAGGACATAGGTGTAGAGTATATCCATGTACCGCCTGAACACTGCATCCATTCTCCAACCTCCCTTACCATCTTTACCCCTCCAATACTCTCTCCCCTCTTCTCCCACTACCGGTGGCTGAGCAAAAATAGCAGGGTCGTAGAGGTTACCCTCTGCAGACATCACACCATCTACCCCAGTTTCTTCCAGACATCTGGTGATATCCTCTTTCCTCAGAATATTCCCATTAGCAAAAAGCACCGTCTCCTTCGGCAGACTCTCCCTCAAGAATCTGATCACAGACCAATCAGCCAGTCCAGTCTTATGCCCCTTCATCTCCCTCGTTCTGCCATGAACCGTCAGAATACTAGCACCTGCCTTCAACACCATCTGTGCATATTCCAGCGTCTGCTCTTTCGTCTCTAGTATCCGAATCTTGGCTGTAACCGGGACCTCTAGCTCAGCATGCAACTTATTGATCAAGGAAAAAATAAGTTTCTGGTCTTCCTGCAAAAAAGCGCCATATTTCCCTTTCCTAGCAATCCCTTGCGGACACCCAAGATTCAGATCCACAGCATCGCAGAACGGCGTTATGTATTTCGCTGCTTCCAGCAAATCCGTAGGATCATTGGCGCAGAACTGTACAAAGAGCGGTCTATCGAACTTCGGGTTGCCGTCTAGCCAGAGATCTGAGTCTGCTGGCGGAGGAGTGGAAGTATCGGGGTGAGAGGCAAGAGAGAAGCGGAGGGGTTGGAAATGGTGATCACGGAACTTGGGGGTTTCGGTGAACATGCGAGCGTGCATCATGGGTGTGTATGCGAGGAGGGATTGAGGGTTGGAGGGAGGCATGAAGGTGCGGGAGAGCATGCGCCAGGCCTGGGGGTGTTAGGGAATATATTTGAGGCGGGGGAGGGGGAGGGACGTACGAATTCGGATTGGTCGACCATGGGTGCGAGTATGAACTTGGGGCTGCCGATACTCTCGTAGAAAGCTCGTCCATGTAACCTCTTCCCTATTGCTGGCTCCGCGCCGTTGCCACCATTTCCATTCAACTTTGGTTCTTCAGTCGTTGTTGAAGACATCGAGGAGGCCCTACTCGTAGCTTCTGCCATAATGCTTCTCAATCCGTACACAGCTGATGGCCGGGTTCCAGCCCACAGCCCAAGACTTCTCACAAGTAAGAGAGCCAGAATCGCGGACTGCCAGGAGAGGTTGAGAGCCGTGCTTTAAGTTTCGCAACTTTTAGTTCGAGGTTTAGAAAATTATTCTAGCGCAAGGCTGAGAAATTTGGCAAGGCTAGCGAAACCATTCCGCTATTTCACTAGAAAGTTTAAGAATTCATACTTCCTGCTTTCCGGGCGGGGGGATAGCGAAAGGCTAATAACCTTTGTTGGGGAGGTCCGAGGGGATGGGCAGGACAAGCAAGGATATCTATATGAATTACATTCGGTCAAAGCACCAGTTTGTGGGGGTTCATAAGTTGTAACTTTTCACGTACGATGAAGCTCACTTCATGGACATGTGATAATGATTGATCACATAGACCAAAATTCAGAACGCTCGTTTAGAGCACGAATTGTATTGAGCAAAGCCAACCTCCAAATCTCTACCGCTGAAGAGTATCATTTGATTACGCAGACTATGCCCTTGCTCCCCTTCTCAATCATGAAGATAGAAACGCTCAAGAACATACGGACGATGCAATGTGACGAGTATGAAGACCGACCCTAAAATGGAAAGAGAGAGAGAGAGAGATTCAAAGCCCAAATGCGACACTCCCCAACGTCCACGGAACCACAGATCTGGCACTGAACGAGAATGAAACCTGAGAGACGAGATTGTTGTGAAACTTTTTCGAGAGTGCCGCCGCGTTGCTATTAGACTTTCGAAGAGCCAGGAAACCAGATGACCGCCTCTGAATGTAGAATCCTTTCCGCCCAGAATGACTAGAGAGCTTTGCAGCCATGTATCTCGTTTGTCGACTATCCATTTCGAAGCCTTCCCCGCTGCCCTTTTCTCCGCCGCTCGAAAAGACGGCCGACGCCTGTCTATTGAAAGAACATAACGTTCACGAATTCGCTCAGATGTGAATGGACTCCTGTACACCATGGAATGCGACCCTACTTAAACGCCTGAAGACGGAATTTGTGCATGGCAATTTTTCTGTATATGCCTGCGCTATGCGAGAGTGATGTGTGATTTTCGTCGACTGCGAACAGTCATAATCATGGTTTCGTTAGAAGAAGTGTGTGTAGATCTTGGAGTTCTCGTGCACTTCCATTTCCTAGCAAATTGTTAGTTAAAGTCGGGGAATTCCTCAAATTAAGTAACATACCATCTTGAAAGTGTTGAGCTCCTCTTTGATTTGCTGGGCAAGCATTGGTGTCAGACGGTTGCAGGTCGCAATCTCACCTCGGCGATCGTATTCACCGCTTGGCCAGGTATCGTGGAATTGGATTCTGGGACTGAAGGTAGCGTTTCTCTTGCCAACACTTCCTTGGGGGGTTCCTGGAACACTCTTGGAATCTCCTCGGAATCTAAGGGCAGACATGAAGTAGTCTTCGCCGCCTAATGTGACCGAGCCAGTGCGCCTGTGACCTTGTTGTTCATCATTTGGCGTGCTCGGAGCTGAAGAGATCGGAGAGTCATTAATGTGAGGCATTTGTGGAAGTTGGAAGTTAGGTGTCCTGCCATCTAACGGTCTGATGATAGGCGAGTTATTTCCAGAGTCGGTACCCGATCCTGTAATTCTGTTAGAACTGCTCGAGATCGCAGGACGATAGTGCCTACTCTTAAGGATACCCTTCTTGACTGCTGCTAGAACTTCGGCACGCTCGTTCTCGCCCCCTACAATGCTCTTTCTAGCAGCAGAGTTCTCTGTCCCAGAGCTTCCGAGGCGCTCAGTCAGCGATGTGGTGGCATTTGCGGCGTCAATCGAGTTTCGCTCAAGTCTTGGATACCCAGTTCCACCACCAACTTGGTCGTGGGGGTTTGCGTGAACATTGACCTTCTCTCTCTCTGCCTCCACTGTAACCATCGAAACCTGAGCCTGACTTGCTTGTGGCAGGGCGGAATCTGCCGCAGGAACACCAATAACAGATTTTGGTCTGAACAATCCAACAAGCGATCGAGTAGATTTCTTCATTCCCTTGCCCATCTTCCGAATCATAACCGAGGCAGAGGACGCGGTAGACGAAATAGAGAGGTTATCGGTGGATCCTGTGAAGAAGTTGCCCTGCCCAGAATAAATTCCAGACCCAATTCCGCCTGCCTCTTGCTGCTGGGCAATCTTTGCCTGCTCTGCCTCCTGCTCATCTTGATACTTCTCTTTCCGAATCTTTGAGCGATCAGCGGCATTATTGGCTGCACTGTTCTCTGCGGAGGCCCGTCGCAATTCTGCAGCACTCCCGAAAGAAAAGGCTCGTCTCAGTCGCGAAGTCTTGCTCTTCCTTCCTTCCTTCTCATTCAAGGCCGCCAAATGTTGTGCGGCTGGACTTGAAACATTGGTACCAGTAGCGACCTGCGCATATGTTGGCTTTACGGGTTGTTGGAGGGCTGCATTTACAGCGGATGCGAACGAGTCCTTTGAGGCCGAAGACTCGGGGCTCATTGTCATCGGCTTGGACAAAGGAGAGGGATTGGCAATTCTTTTCGCGGCATCGGTGGAAGAAGCACGGGGAGGAATATTTACAAGTCGTGGGATATCGTGTTTGATTGAAGTCTGGTCGGCGACAGTGTTGGATGCCGGAGAGATTGTGGACGAGAAGGACGATGGGGCGGGGTTCGCCATCGATCCGCCAGCCTCTCGCTTGGAGGCCTAAAATCATTAGTTGGATTAGCGAGATGAATCTTCAAGCAGTATTAAGGGGATAAAATCAAGAGAATGCTTGCAGATCATAATGCATTGTAGAATAGTAGAATTCCAAGGAAATCACATACCGAGCTTGGGCGAGAGTGAGGACTGCCACGACTCGAGTTGACACTCTCGGTGCTGCCATTTCGCCCGTGAGAACTCGGCCGAACAACTACAACGGGTGAACTCCGTAGAGGATGCTGATCAATTCTGCCATTTGCACTGCTCACTTGGCGTGATCCTTGCTGCAACAATCCTCCCGAGGATATTCCCGACACACCATAGTCGCTTGTATCGATAGTATGAATACTCCGTCGTCGATACCTCTTGGCTTGTTCTGAAGTGCCTGAGCGGTTGATTTGCATATCATCAGCAGCACCGCTGAGCCCAGACGAGGGTCGAGAGAATTGCGGCATCTGCAAAGCGAGACTTTGACTAGCAGTCAGAGGAGCTGATTGAGAATTGCTGCCATAGAACTGCATAACATTAGGCATTGATGCTCCTACTGATGCACTGGCTTGTGGTGTGGTTGATTGTTGGCCACTGGTGGAAGACTCGGCACGACGGTTGTTCGGCCGGCGGTAGCGATCTGGAGATGCCTTGACAGGAGATGAGAGGGCAGGGAGGGCAAGATTCTGGGCTGTAGCAGAGGTAATGATAGTAGAGTGAGGTCTGGCAGTGTTTGAAACCACGCGAGCAGTACCTGTAATGACAGAGTCATCTCTTGATCCAGGTTTATGGCTCAGGGCAGATAGGTCGGAGGATGACGATGACGAAGTCGTCGAGACCGAAGGGGCAGCCTGGTGTCGAGATCTATTCGAGTTGTTGGACTCGAAGGTGGGGATTATGGGGGCAGACGAAGTTCTCTGGTCTGGTCGTAGATGAGGAGCACTTTGTGAACGCTGGGCCGGCATTCCCAAAGCAGGAGTACTGGTGAACGCATACGGAGCAATCGGAGCAGTACTTCCTCTGTAGTTCGTCGCAGCCATGTTGCTCATCCCGTGAAAGCTGTTTCGTTGCATTTGCGAGTTCGGGTATGGGTGATGGGCTTGGCCTTGGGCCGGGTTTTGCAGAATGCCAGAGGCAGATGATGGCCGAGTCTGTAGCATGGTGATGGTGGTTGATTGTTGGGGGTAAGACTGAACAAGAGCGGCCATGTTGTGTCTTGATCGAGTCGGAGTCGCCTGGTGTTGGAAGAAGCAGTATTTCTGTTGTGTATGATTATACTTCTCGTTCGTATCTCGAGAGGGCCCTGAGAGTGGCAAGGAGACAACGAAGTAGGTCGATCTGCAATCAATTCAAAGTCAGTGCATTGTTCATTGTAGTGGGCAGGTTGTGCAGGATTTGAGACGCGGTGTTGATGTTGTGGTTTTGACGAGATTCACTGGAGCGTGCTGGGGGGGGGGGTCGGAAGATGGACGGGAACAGTGTCACAAACCTCCAATGACAAAAGAAACCCAGCAGAGAAGGTGCAATTATTACGAAGAAGGTATGTAGAGACCAACGCGAGTTAACGGTTGATACAAGCAAGCAAGGACCGAATCGAAAGAGGACGCCGGCGGCCAGTAGGGAAAAGGGAGCTCGTTCGCGTCAGGGCAGCCAGAACAGCACTATTACCGTGCGTTCAGGAGAGCTCTACACGATGATGAAGATGAGCACTAAAGGTAATGCGTGCTGACTGAACAAGAGCCTGCGAACCTCACTCGTAATTGTGTAGTGAAACAATCGTCTGCTCGGGGGGGGTTGTAAGAATTCTGGAGTAGCGAGAGTCGTGGGTTGAGGAGAGGAAGGGTATCTTTTTTTTTGCCTCTGTCGGATGGGGGATTTCGGGAATGGCAAAAAGGGGAAAAGAAGGACGGCCAGGTAGAGAAGGAGAACAAGGAGATGGTGAAAGGTATGGGAGTGGTCGGAGAGGGGATTGAAGGATGGTTGTCGTCAACTGTAGTAATTAAGACAGAGCCTGGGGGTTGAAATTCAAGAGGAGGAGATGGAAGTTGAGAGATCGAGAGACTGAGAGCACCTCAGCACCAGCAGTGCCAGCAGTGGACAAGTTCCAAATGTTTGAGCGGAATTTGCAGGGGCCACGCTTAGAGACTAGGGCCAAGCCAAGCTAAGCTTACTTCGTGACTGAGATACCACCATAGTACTGGGTTGCTGAGTTACGACTTGCGACTTACGAGTTACACAGGGGCTTCCAAGAACTTACGAAGGTACAGTAGCAGATGGGTGGTCCATGTCCCATCGTGAATGATGAGGCATGGAAGTGCCATGCCAAAGAGCATCAGGGACAACCGTTGTCAACCATTGCCAACCATTGCCAACCATCGTCAACCACTACTCGGTTGAAAAGAAACTACATGGCCGATGAGTATCGTGATTACAATTGCCATTGCAGGCAGGCCGGCCTCTTGGGGAACAATTTCCTGTCTGTATTCTTTTCTGTCTCCCGCCGTCGGTCTATCAATCTCTATCTATCCAGACCAGAATACACTTTCTCGGTGCTTATTTTAGCAGCCCAGTCAGTCCAGTCCAGTACTGTACGGAGTGTCGGCTACCAATTGGCCCCCCCGTTGGTCCAGTGCAGAGCGAGCAGCGAGCTGTATGTACAGTACATATGTATACTTTAGGAGAGGCACGGCAACCAAAAATGAGGCGAAGTCCGGCGGATATGTATTTATTCAATATTAGAGTTGTGTGTTACGTAGATCTGTGCGTTCCATTTGTTTGGTGGTGTCCTCTTCAAGACACACACATATAGTCCTGAATCACTAGATTTCAATACCGGAAGGGCTCGGGAAGAGATTGCATATTACGAGGTTAGTAGGTCGAATACTCAGGCGAGCCTCGTCATCGGGCCCTTTTGAGATATTTAAATAGTTCAAATAGTCAAGAGGACCTGAACATTTAACATCTTTGAAGAGATTGAGAGGACTTCGGTGTTCCTAATTCCCAGATAATTGGGAAGGGTTGGATATTCGTAGCTCTGAGACAATTAGGACGTGTTGGACACACTAACGAGATAAACTTTCTAAATAATCATGTGAGCTTGAATATCCAGAACACCAATTTACTCGGGATGTCTTGAATATTTCAAACTGCCTAAAGAAATCAAGTCGATTTCCAGGAATCCTCAGGGCCCATGGACTCTCCCTCCTTACCCTCTCCAGCAGGCACTCACTCTTCAATCTCATTGATACAAAGTTATCTCATACCTTGCTTGAACCAACACCTCCTCGCAGGAACTCCTCTCTTGACTCCTAGCCTCACTCCTCACTCCTCACACAAAAAACAAACTCCAACAATGCTGTGCTTACAGTACTCTTGTCCTGTAAGATTCTTCGATATCGGAATTGCACGCAAGCCCATGCCCAACCGGCACCATTTCCTTGCCTTACCTTACCGAACGAAGTCTGGAGAGAGCTCGCCTTCTCTCCAGTGGACGCCTGGAAAAACGCCTTCACAGCCCTTTTCCTCCTGAAACGATGAAGCTGTAAGACGCGTGGGCACCAAATCAACGTCTACAGGAGCAACCCCCCCGACGGCCTGATAGGCCTGCAATCGAGCCTGGCGACGCAGGCTGAACGTGGATTTCCTTGGCCCCTCCTGATTTAACCTCATTTCTGGTTCATTATTTCCATGTGCTTGCTCTCATTTCTCAATTCTCTTGCGTTTCTCATGGCTCTGGCCGGCCTGCTCTGGACGATACAGAAACTTAGACAGCCCACAGACATCATCACCACCACCATTTTTACACTTTGCCTATGCATACCTTTGCATAACGAAAATGCATCAAAACATACATATTTTCGGGGGCGACAGCGGCTCAGGCTTCTTCAGACGTGTTCGCAGATGCACGGTACTGCCTTCATCCTGGGATGTCTTCTACCGCTCGTAGTGTATTTCATGCATGGCGCTGTCAATGACACGGGCATCCTGCTGGTCTTAGTGTCTAGCATGAATAACGTACAGGACTTTGTAACTGGCCCATGAGATCGAATGATGCTGGCGATGGTGAAATTCGAGGGGTACGGCAGAATGCGTCGGAGAGAAAGTGTCAAGAGAATTTCATCAACGTGAATCCAAGGTGAGATATTATCCTATCGGTGCAAACAGATATCTCTGCATGTTCAAATGCATGTTTATCGAGACATTGGATTGGAAGCAACAGGAAGTTGGGAAACCTGCCGTCATAGTTGCTGACCAGCTCGACCCCCTATTCCCATCTCACAGCCTCAGCCCGTATCCTCGGGTGCCGACAAAAGCGAGACGCCGTCACACTCCGAAGTACTTCGGACAGCACTGGACCATTCAACAAGTACAAAGCGAATGTGGGGTGGTTGCGTGGGAAAGAATGGGATGCCTCATGATCTCGTATTAGAGGTCGAACCAGATCATGGGAAGCGCTTCAGTACATAAAAATAGGTGAGAGCAACATCTCATCGTTCCGAGAAGTGAGATGCTGTACAGTACTTCTACAGTACAACTCTCAAGACTCGGGTTCAGAGGCTTTTGATAACTCGCATGAGGTCTTTTGGACTTGGTCTCCCAGTCCAGGGAGCCGCGCTCTGTAGCACCAGATCAACTCCACCAAAGCCGGGCCCCCAGGATTCCAAACAACGAGGTTGCCTGAAAAAGCATGTACTGTAGTGAATCTGGCCAACCTTCTCTTCCTTGATTGCTTCTAGAAGACCGCAAGGATGGGACAAGCATGTTTGACGTGGATGAAACAAAGATGTTGCGGCATCCATGAACTTTATCCAGTACCAACGTATGCCGAAATAGGGGTAAGGCTCGAATTCAAAGCGACATCAAACGAGATCTCCCCAGTCTCCAACCCCAACGATCTCCACATCGCGAGATGTTATCCGTGGACTTTTTAAAGTCTCTTAAAGCCATCACAGAAGACATATCTGCCTCGAGATGTACCCGACGTGAGTTCTGGAGAGCGACACATCATTTCCAGGACTCTCGATCACTCAGACCTTTTCGAAGAACTGGATGGAGAGTTTCACAGGAGCATCATACGTCGAGACGTAGGTACACGATAACAATCAGAACTACTTACCTACTCAGCAATCTTCATCTCGACCACCAGGAAGCTTCGGTATCAAAAGCTTCATATGCCAACCAGTTCAAATCTCAACCCTGAAACTCCACTCATCCCCCCTCTCTTAGCCCTCGATCTTCGAACCTACAGTATCAACACACTAATCGCGAACATCACTTCTTTCTCTTACCCAGCCATGCTTACCAAAGTCCTTAACAACAGAGATAAACCTCCCTCAAGTCCCAAGTCTTCCCACATCCACACATTGAACCCCACTAGCTTCACTTCCCATCATCCCAGTACCAACGCACCTCTGTTTCCTACCTACTGTAGCCATTCCTTACCAAAGTTCTTAACAACAGATCCAAACCTCTAATCCAACCAGAAAGGCAGTCCAAGGTCTATTCCTCCAGTGCTCCCTATCTCATCCCCCCGACACACGGCGCTATGTTCAGTCTAAATCAATCCACCGGCAGCCGGTCAAGCGCTTGGCGATCTGGCGTCAGATCCCCTGAGCCAATTACCTGCATCAGCCATCTCCAAGCTACATAATTTTTATATGCATTCAAGGTTCCTCGGATACAAGACTTGCCCCCCTCTCTCTCCCTCCCTCTTTTTCTCTCTCAAAACACCTGTTCTCATACTTCGCACAATAATACGGAAAGTGGGATAGGGTGTTCTGTGATATGATAAGCGAGGGTATAAGGGTTCGGTGCTATGATAAGAGAGGTTATATTGTCGGGTTTAAGAGGTAGAGGTAATTACTGGTTTTTAAACCGGAAACGTAAGATGGCAGTAACCTCACGCGGAGCATTCCCGAAATACAGAGGTGTGCAGCCGCTCTGGTCCCTTTCTTAACTCCTCTAAGGATGCCAGCACCCTTCCCCGCATCCCTCCCCTGACTATCACACAAGTACAGTGCAGTACCTCGGAGTGCGTGCGTGGAAGAGAGTACTTTTACAATACTGTACTGTACTACCCAGTCTCTACCGCCGAAGCCGCGACTTGCAGTCCTGAAGTCCGTCCTGCCTTTATATTTTTGTTTTCTACTTCGGTAAGAGAGGAGTACAGGACGACGGCCTGTCAATCTACCCCAGATATCCCCAAGATCACGCCTCAAATCCCTTATCAATACGAGACGCTCACCAACCTGCATGCAAGCCACATACATTCACATGCACCCCACCAAACCGACCATTCTCTTATTCCATCTCCCTCTTTCTCCTCTCCTTTCTTTCCTATCCTTCCTCCTATTCAGAAACCAAAGTGCAGTACTTACTGTATTTCAATCACATGGTGCCGCAGCCAATGTGATTGATGGAAACGACAGAACCCCTATCTCGGGATCTGCGCGGGTGAAGGCACTCACTGTACCTAACGAAGTAACGAAGTACAGTAAGTATGTCGCCCATGACGACGGGACGGCCGGCATGCCCAAGTACTTGCTACTAGGTGCTGATCGCAGTGGGGCTACGGAGATAGCTTTTGGTCTGATGGGGTTTGGAGTTTGGAGGTCGTCATCTCTCGCTTGCTTGCTGGGAGACATACATGACTCTTCACCAGCGGCTCCGAAATTTATATTGGCTGTACCGAGGTCCTACTGATGAAATCAAAGTTAGCAGAGGTGATAATCGTGTTTTAGAATACGCGGATGCAAGTCTTGCCTGCTGTGATAGGCGGCAAGAGTTTGCGGTGTGATGAGACGAGAAGTGAAGTGAGGCTGGGGAGATGAGATGCTGTCGTCAGTCGTGATGATCTACAACATGCAAGCTGCGAGATCTGAGATGTGAGATCACACTACTAGGTGAGATGGAGTGAAGGAGAGACAGGACGGAAGCCTCTGATATATTTACCCAGAGAAGAATGAAGGAGAGGTATGTAGGAGGAGAGCAGTGTGCAGTGGGCAACGTTCTGCACGTTGACGGGTGTGGCGCTGGGGACAGTCTTACCCTTGAAGTAATCCTCCCCTTTCTTCCCCTATCACCTCTCCACTCATTACTTTCCCACCTCTTTCATTTAGCGCAAACACAAACAAAAAAATAAGTATATCTTCATCCCCGTTTATCCCCGCCTGCCCCAGAACCTTCCTCAGGTGACCCCCCGCCAAGCAACGTTACCTCCCTCTCCCGCAAATCCATTTGAGCGCATGGAACAACTTCGGTCCTCCGTCTCCGTCATATTTAACCACCCAGATTACCAGCTCGAATGAGATCAAGTGATCATACCATATTATCAAGCTCAGCCTCCAGCACTTCAGGCACAGAAGCGCAGTTTCTTTCAAAGGAAGCGGCTTGAAGTGCTGCGATGATGATTGCCAGCCAACCCTTGGATACCATTGCTGGGGAAGGAGGGCATGAGTGGAAATGTGTCTGGTGGGATTATTGCGCCGGAAGGAAGAATTAAAGAAGTTTATTTTGTTTCCCCTCGTTCGGAGTTATTCTTTATTGCGAAGTGGGTTATTCTTTATTGCTGAGTTATTCTGCCTCCTTTCTCTTTTCCATCTTGAATTCTCATTATCTTGAATTGTGTTTTGCAATTGCCTAGTAATTCATCATGAAGCTCTCTCATCTCCTGTCCTCTTGCCTCGTGGCAGCAAGCACCGTCTCCGCCCTCCCGTCTACTTCTCTACCTCTCCCAGAACTCTCTCCACGAGCAGTCGGAGCAACGGCTGCTCTGACAGGCTATCTTGGCGTCTTCTTCCTCGGGGCAGATCCATATATCTACTTCTATCTCTCGGAAGGAAACAGCGGTATTTCGTTCAAAGCACTGAATGGAGGGAATCCGATCTTGAAGCCTACGGGCGGAACAGGGGGTGTGCGAGATCCGAGTATCATCCAAGGGGTGGGAAAGGATGCTGGGAAGTGGTGGATTGTGGGGACTGATTTGGATATTGCAAAGGTATATGTTCTCTAACTTCCACCTGGACCTGGAAAGAGCGCTAATAGTTGAGATGAACAGACAACATGGGACGCAAGCCAGCGCAAAGGCTCCCTCAGTATCTATATCTGGGAGAGTACAGACCTCCTTAATTGGAAAAATGAGAGATTGGTCAAGGTAGAAAATGATAGTGCGGGCATGGTGTGGGCGCCTGATGCCGTTTGGGATGCTCACCAAGGACAATACCTAGTCTTCTGGGCCTCACGCTTTGTACCTCTTCCCTCCCCTCCCCTATCAACCGACTAACACCCTTCCTTAGTACCAATCTTCCGACCCAAATCACACCGGAACCTCGACTCCAGACGTGATGCGCTACGCCTACACTTCTGACTTTATAACCTTCTCTTCGCCACAAACCTTGATTTCAGCAGGAACAAGTTCGATCATTGATTTGAGTATTTTGGCGTTGCCGTTTATGGGGAGTAATAGTTATGCGAGGTTTATTAAGAATGAGACGGCAACGAATGTTTACATGGAGAGGAGTGATACCGGTCTTTTCGGGACATGGACGAGACCTGGTGGAGCAAAGGCTACGATCCGCTCTGGCGTCGAGGGACCGTATGCTTATATTGATAACCAGGTTGCGGGGAAAGTGAACTTGCTGCTAGATTATTTTGGGGGTGATGGGTATCATCCTTTTACCAGCACTAATTTGTAAGTCCGCTCTAGTCTGGAGAACAAACAAAAGCAAAGCTCGGGGTCGGACTGATGTGTAATTAGGAACGCAAATGCTTGGGTAGATGCTGATAGGACGAACTTCCCGACGGCTTTGAGGCATGGAAGTGTGCTTGGAATCACAGCTGATAAGTATTCGGCTTTGAGCGCGAAGTGGGGATAAGGTAGAGTTGCTCCTCTTGTATACATGTGCAAGTACTGTATATGGAAGGAGAAATAGGACTCTGGGAAACGTATCCTTAGTGGATTCTTTTACGAATTGTCAGGAACAAAGAAACTGTATATGGGATGATCACTCTGGAGTAATTCATTTCTCGCCACCGTACCACTGGGAAGAATGTCACTCTCAGGACTTGTTACCCCAAGCGAAATTCATGAAAAGGAGGAGTCGAGGTAAGCGAGACTGATTCTTGATGAGATGAAACTCGACTAGACTATTGTTAGTAAATTTATACAATTTGATTCATGATTCTCAGATAGTTTCCAAAAGCTCTATAGTTTTCGTCTGAAGTCTGAACTTAAGATGCAAGTCGTGAGAATTCGCACGCCCACTCCTACCCCACAAGTACCCCTGCAGCACTAGCGCCGATCTCTTCTCAGCCTTGCCATCGCGAACCTCATCAATATTTCTTTTCGCAACCTCACTTATCCTACCCATCCACACACAACCGCAACCATGCCACCAGAATACATCCCCTCCCCCGAAGACTCCGAGTACGCCTCTGACGAAGACTCAGATTTTGCGCCCGATGCCGTCCCCGCACAGAATGAAGACGCAGACGCATCATCGTCGGACGATGAAGCTCCGGAACCAATTACGTCAGGACCAGTAGAAGCCAAACCCAAGCCTGCGAATAAGAAGAGGAAGAGAGCAGATGGAGAAGAAGCGGAGGATCTGGGGTTCGAGAATTCGGGAGATGAGGCGATTATTAAGAAGGGAGAGAAGAGGAGGAAGAAGGAACGGAAAGCAGAGTTGGAGGATGAGGGGGGAGAGGGAGGTGTGGTGCGGACGAGGAGCATGCGGGCTTTGGAGTAAGTTCTTTTTCCATTTGTAGTTGGATTGGGGATAGTTACCGACTATTGGACACAGAAAAGAAGTAGCAAAGAAACCCCTAGCCTCCACCGAAGCCTCCACCATTGACGTCGACGCTGTCTGGGCCGCCATGCTCGCCGGTCCCTCTGCCACTATACCAATCACAGAACCGAAATCCCCCACCGACCCCTCCCATTCCCTCGGGCCCTCTACCAAAAGATCTGACGTCTTGGATGAGGAATCCGAGGACATGATACTGATCAAATCCTCCCACATCTTCGCCGGCCAACTCACCACCGTGGAAAAATACGTGCACAAGGATTCCGCGGCGGCGAAACTGTATCTTGCGAGTTTACCTCCAGAAAATCCGATCTCGACGGAACCATCAGGTATAGAAACAGAATCTTCTATCGCCATCTGTAAAATCTGCCCTAATGATCACCCTCCCCGACGGCCCCTCAAAAAAGCGCAGCGCTCAATATTTGAACCCATAATTGAGAACCTCGTCCAGAGAATGGACCTGAATCTTGGAGTGAGAAGATTAGCGAGCGGGGTTCAATTAAGTGAGGTGAGAGGGAAGGAAAGAAAGGTCAACGTGGTGGAGAAGAGTGCAATGGACTGGGCTGGCTTTGTAGATGAGAAAGGACTCGGTGACGAGTTACGGGCGGCAGGGAAGAAGAAGGGCGCATATAAAGATAGACAGGCTTTCTTGGACAGGGTAGAGAGGAAGAAAATTACCGATGAGAGGAAAGCCAGAGGTCTGCCGAGCTTAGACGCCGAAGTCGAAGGTATTTAGACAGGAGAAGAGAAACAAGTAAATATATAAACATACCCAGCTGTAAGCTAGATTAAACTAAACGAGGAATAAACATCAATCCCAACCTCACATTCTCATGCCTTGGACTTGGGTTTAGTGAAGTATATCATCTATCAATATCCAAGTATCCCTCTTTGACTAACTAGCTAATTGACACTTATACTCCACTATCATTGAACTTTGAAATAAAAACTTAAACTTTAACTGCTGGTTATAGGGTGTTGTGTGGGGAGTATATGGTATTTTGTTTTTATGGTAGGACTTGGGCTTGTGTGGATTGTAGATTGGTGGATTGTGGATCGTGGATTAGTGAATATATAGATATGTAGATATGTAAATCTGTAAATAGGTGTGTTCGTGAATTGATAAAGAAGTAGTTTAGTACGGTTTGGTTTAATCTACTTGGTTTGGTTTTACATGACTTTACCCCAATATCTAAAAGTTTATATATTAGTTTTTAGATGATAAGCCGGCGAGTTAGTAACTTGAAGAGTAAGATAATAAGATAATAAAACAGTTAAAAAGTATAAAAAAAAAAAGTAAATAACAATAATTATTAACTCCAAATCTCAAAATAAAAAGAGAAATAGCGAGTAACGGAGAATAATAATAAAAAAATAACCAATCATCCACCTATCCATCCAAATCTCCTTCCCAATAAAAAGTACACTCCACTCATTCAATACACACAGCAAATAAACCAAATAGCCTCCTCTCACCAAATAACAACACATCACTTCCTTGAAAAACCTCACCATTATCCAAGTTAATACCACGAATATAAATAAACATTTCAACAACCAAACAAAATCCCTATGTAAAGCTATTCCTGAGCCCGTAGCTAACAAAACACTTAGCCTCGTAAAGTAATACACACTAAATAACCAACTTACCCAGTATTTGGAATAATAAAAATAAAAATTCCTTTTCTCGAGATATCTTTAAAACTCAAAGCTGGAGTAAATAGCTAGCTGAGAAGCAATCTGAAGTAGGTATTTGGAATTAGAAAGCAAATAGGATTTTTTTTGTTTTGGATTTAGGAAGTGGCTGTGAAGATGGACTTGTTTGTTACTGGAATGTTGGGAGTTGGTGAGGTTGGATGGGGATTGTGGGGGTTCTGGGGAGAGGTTGTGGTGGAGACTTGGGCTTTAGGGGAGTTGGGGAGTTGGGATTAGGGGTTAGGGAGTTGGGAGCTTGTGGGGGAGGTAAGTGGGTATAGGTCTTGCGAGAAAAGGTCTCCTTAGCTAGTACGCCTTCAGGTTGCAGAATATTAGAAACAGGGTGTTCACTTTCATGCTTAAGTGCTGTGCTTCGATATTCAAGGATTGATCAACCCATTCATTCCCTACTCACCTCAACACCGTTTTCACTTGCCCATTTTATGAAATAAATACTTTCTTCAACTCCTCCCTTCCAAACCCCTCCCCGGTCCTCAGATCCTTCACCTTCCCATCCTCCAACCCCGCTTTCCTACTATACTGCTCCAACCTCTCTAATCCATAAACATTCATATTCGGCAACACTACCAGATCACTCTCTACATGACTCTTTGTGTGATGAGCGTATGGCAGACTCCTACTCAAATCATTCAACTCCGTGCTACAAATCGGGCAAATACTCGTTGTAACACTGCTCGAAGAAGTCGGAGATATGGAATTCGCTTTGAGATGGGAGGAATGGCATGATGGAGTCTTGAGAGCGGAGAGACCAGCGGATAGGGCGTAATGGAGGAGAGGAGAAGAGGGAAGGGAGAGGAGCGCGTTGTGGGTTGACATGAAAATTTCGGAGAGCATGAGCCAGCGCGTGGGGTGGTAGAGGGGGGCGTAGGGGTTTAGGCGGATGATAGGAGGGTAGGCGAGCAGGCCACAGGCTTGTTGGACTTCGACTGGGTAGGAGTCGCGGTAGGGTTGGAGGTGCTTTTTGTGGTGGGCAATGGCTTCGATTAGTTTGGCGGGTTCTTGTGTCCGGACTAGTTCGATGTATTGCTGGAAGCGGAGCATGAAGTCGAGGTTGTTCTTTTAAACACGTTAGTATCTCTGCCTCTTTTGGTGAAGAAATCTCTTGGGGTAGAGGTATAAGGGAAGAGGAAACAAACCTCCATCTTCTGCAACTCCTTCTTATTCTCCCTACACCACGCCAATGCCAGATCTACACTCCCATTCTTCAAACTCTCTGTGATTCTACTCATCTGCACAAACGTCTCCACATCTACTAAGTCCTCAATCCCCTTCTCTCTCGCTAGCTCCGCCGCGCTCTGATTATATCCTTTCCGTAGCAAATAGTCCACCAATAGCCGGTCCAGTCTTGTCCTACTCCACTCCTCGTACTTCACATCGTCTAGGCTCTGCATATTATACAGTTCTCCTAAATGCTTGATACGACTCTGAGTCTGTTGTTGTAGACGGGTCTCTTCTTCGGCACAGACTGTGAGTTTCCGCTTTAGACCCCGCATTTTGGCAAGCATAGAGTCGACGTTCTTGAGGACTTCATCGGGGGAGGCATTGCTGCGTAGAGAGGCGTCAGCCGTTTCTTTGAGGGAGATTTTGACGGGGCCGGAGTCTTTCTCGAATTGGAGACGGGCGGTCTTGAAGTTCTTTTGGAGAAGCTCGAAGGGCAGGCGGAGGAGGGGTTGATCCTGTGAGTGGTTTTAGCTGGGTGAGGGGAGGTGGAGGAAGCAGCAGGACGTACGAGAATGAGGTGAGAGTCGGGATTTAATTTGGAGGTTATGTGGTCTGCCATGGTGTAGTTGAGTCTTGCAGCATGCGGTGAGGTTGTTTGAGGTGGTGGAACTGGAACTGGAACTGGAACTGGAACTGGAGATGAGTTGAAAGTAGTTTGTTGATTAATTTCCTTGGAGGTTGTGGTACCAGATAAAAGTTGGATGGCTCAGGAGTTCTTTGGGTGAACAATTCTTAATACTCAGTACCAATTTATTTTCACTTCAGTGTTGTAGTTGTGCAATAAAGAGAGTATAAAGCAGTGCTTGCTGTCACTGGTTATCGATATGGAGCTTCTGGGTAGATGTAGCAAGTCTGCGGGTGTGAGAAAATAACCTTGGGGAACCACACTAGGTCACTTGACCTGGAGACTTGGCTTAATTGTAACTTCCCTGTGCGCTATTCTCTCTTAATATGCTGGTGATTCCTCTCTGATCATCCTTCCTCCAAACTCTTGTAAATTCCTTCCAAGATGCATTAACCAACTCTATCATCACCACCCCTCGCCCTCCACCACAAACTTCCCCGTCGGCACATCAAAAGGCCGATACCAACGCTCGGACCGCACAGCTCTACGGCAGCCATGGACACCATAATGGCAAGTCCATTTGCCGAAGACACTTTACCACCTCCGGTCTAGCGCGACCACTTCCTGCCTCTGATTATTTCGCCAGAACTGAACACCTGACAACCTTTCTATCTCCGCACGTGAAAATACTCTGAACCCCCTCAACTTCGAGATACGCAGATTTGGTTCATTCTCGTCTGGACTTGCGCCAAAGAGGGTGTTCACTTGTCTCATACTCTTTCAAAAGTGCCCGAACAGTTCACCTTTACATACACCCTCAGTCTGGTCGCCAGCCAATTCCCTCGCATAATATCAAGCTCGTGATCATCGAGGTCCCCAAGTCACGCTGACATTGTCACGTTTGCGTCTGCTGACTTCCAATTGATACTGGTACGTCCTGATGGATGCCCCTCATCGATTATACAGTGCATCTCCCCCCGAGCATCAAGCTAACCAGCTGTCTATATGTCTAGACAGCCATCGCGACTTTTGCACCCGTTCTCTGTATCGCGACCGCGTTCGTAGGTCGATTGCAACATACTTTGTCAACATACCGGCGCGTTCGTGACACTCGGATCAGCGAGTTGAGCCAGGCCGAGCTAGAGCTTGAGCTTTGATATCCACCAGGTATGCCCACCGCCTGACTTTCTTATATGTCAAGTCATTCGCATCAAAATTCGCTCATACACACACAATCACCACCAAATACCCTTTACTATTCCATTCGCCTCTCTGCGTTCTTCTTCCTGTACCCTTCCATCTCTCGTATCCTCTGTGCGACCATTCGGGGTCAAGTCACCGTGTTCCTTTTCCACGCGACCCCGAAACTACCCCCAATTCCAGGTCACGATCCCTCGTTACGTGCTCCAATGCCCGGACATGACCGTTCATCACCACTCGAGACCACTCATCTAGTCGCCATAAATTGTTGGTCAAAGCCAACTGCAAGTGCAAATGCAAGTGCAAGTGCACTTCGCCATCCTGTCACCAGGTCGCAAACACCAAAACTGCTTCCTCCCTTCCTCCCTTCATTGTCACATCACGCTGTGCAGAACCACCTCCGTCTTGTACTGCAACGCCTGGCCAAACAATATCTCTGTTTGCCCGCGCCCTTTGCGCTCTCAAGATCAATGTACCTCGCCAGCGCGTCGTTGCCATGACTTGGGGAGCGGCAAGAACATTCAAAGTCAACGAACATCGCATTCTTTGTCAGCTATGAGCAACTCGATGGCTATGTGGTACCTCATCTGCGATGACACGTGCTGGCCTGGGCAAGTGCTACCTCAAAAGGGTACAAAGAGGCACCAAAACGTTCGTTCTGACAGGTGAGGGAATGAACTACTGCAGCAGAGCGTATCAAGTCGTCTTCGCGGCTAGGAATTGGGAACTATCTTGCTGATACTTGATCACAGTACAATTTACAGTTGTACTTGTGCATAGTTCGATCCCACGTCAGGCCCATCCCGCACGACTTAAATCGCAAAGTCGACCCTTCCGCCAGGTCATTTGCAGACCGATATCACCACTACACCCCCACAATACTCAGATCACAAGGCGCATAAGCAGCAAAAATGTCGGATCTCGATCTTGAGCACAGCTTGCAAGAGGTTGCCAACGACATTCGTGGCGACGAAGGTGGAAACCAAAAGCGCAAGAGATCTACTGGTTCGGGAGATGAGCGACGTGCCAAGCGCGTTTCGCCCAACTCATCAATGAAGGATCATCAGGATGGAATCGAGGCTCTCCAAGATTATAACATGCATCAGCATGGCCAGCTTGATCACAATGGCGAGCATGCCTTGACTGCTGCAGCTGCCCTGGCAGGTGCTTTCCCGACAATGACAATTCCGGCTCCCACTGATGCATCATTCGCCTCTCAGGGTGACTCGAACCACGACCAATCCTTCATGGACAACTCCCAACAAGACGGCTTCTTGGACGCTCCTGCTCCAAGCGGTCGCGCTTCGAAGCCTGCTGTTGGATCTGACGAGTGGCATAAGGTTAGGAAGGACAATCACAAGGAGGGTAAGCTGTCGTCCGTTCCTGAGCAGATAGTGAGTGGGTGAGCTAACCAAGTGCAGTTGAACGTCGTCGCCGAGAGACTATCAACGAGGGTATCAATGAGCTAGCAAAGATCGTACCTGGCTGCGAAAAGAACAAGGGATCCATTCTCCAACGTGCGGTCCAGTTCATTACTCAGTTGAAGGATAACGAGACGCAAAACATCGAGAAGTGGACCTTGGAGAAGCTTTTGACCGAACAAGCCATTGCCGAACTTAGCGCTTCGAACGAAAAGCTCAAGGCGGAGTGTCAAAAGGCTTGGCGTGAGGCAGAGACCTGGAAGACCACATGTCAAAGTGCTGGACTTGCTCCCAAAAAGGAAGACGGTGACAACTAAAGAATGCAATTTGATTGATTGGCGGCTCTCTCATGTGCAGGATTATTGCCGTCATTTTTCATAGGATGATACCCTCGCACGAGTTACGACTTCTCCCGCGGCTGCCTCTACTTCCTTCATTGTATGCACTTGGTTCTGGTACTCCAATTTTCTAAATTTGGCG
Source organism: Bryoglossum gracile (assembly GCA_037952635.1). Lineage (NCBI taxonomy): Eukaryota > Fungi > Ascomycota > Leotiomycetes > Helotiales > Bryoglossaceae > Bryoglossum > Bryoglossum gracile. Next base: position 8,785 of record JAPZPB010000209.1, on the reverse strand, counting down.
GTTAAGTTGTTCAGCATTGCGAGGGATGGTGCGCACTTGGGCTGAGATTGACGTGATGATTTCTTGCTTTCATGGACAGCTGGATATGGATAACTTGCAATGATCGAATGGGATGGCATGGAAGGAGAACTTGATGACAACTATGAGAGCATAGATGGAACATTGGAGTCATTCTGAGGATTTGATTCTGGCGTTTACGGAGAGCTCGAGGTGGTTTCCTGATAAGACGAACAGATCCAGTTACACTATTTACGATACGAGTTTATGATTTCTGCGGGTGATATGATTGCAAGAAGCCTCTGACTTTTAGTATTTTGGAAAGCTGCTGACTTGGGAATCCGCCCATCTCACCCCGCTGGACATCTTCAGCTGCCCCACCTTCAAATATGAGGGAACCCACAGCAAATCGTCCAAGTTACATCTCATCTTCACCACTCTCCCACACATTCGGTCCTTCCTATCTTTCCCCCCATCGCCCCCGTTACTCAGATCTCGGCTGTCCTCCGCCATTTCCTTCTCCACGAGCCAATCCGACTCCATGCTGTCCAAGACACTCGCACAAGAGCCTCACACACGGAGATTGGCCGTGCTTCTACTTATCTTCGACTTATTTTCTACCGAGCTTCTGTAATACAGTTCTTATGCTGCAAGTATCGCCCTGTAGTATATTATATTGCCTCGGGCGAGCCTTGAGACGAGGCTGACAACGGGTTCTGGCCATGATCAGACTATCGGTGTTTCGCTCATCTCGGTCCCGAACTGAGTTCTGGACCTGGCATTGCGAATATTAAAACGCGGAGGTCGCTGGTCTATGCCTCGCGAGGTGTGCTTTGAATTAGCCATGAATTAATGATTGAGAGCTATGACTTGTAGTTTGAGAGCCAAATATTCAGGCTGGATACACACTTCCGAGAGTAGTTGATGGATTGATAGCGGGATTGATAAAGCCTTATGATGACGTCTGCCAATCAAGAACATCTGGGCACACCTCAGATTGCAAGGAGAAGGATAAAGAGCTCCGAAGGGCCAAAGACTGCAGCAGCTCCAACACAATGCAATACCTTTGTAAATATTGAAGACGATAATAATGCATCCCCTGTAATTGGCCAACTCTCCATGAATTGCTGCACAATTCGTGCCCCGTCGCGCTGATGCTTGGTCAGTTTGAAGAGTGGCGGGCGCGGAACTTACATCCGACCCGACAATTCGTTGCTGATCCGCAAAGTTGCCGCCTTGACCTAGACAATAAATACAATACTGTAACTACTTTCTTATTCCGCACAGCTTGTCTGCGCAAGCTCTCTCTCTTCCTCGACACCAACGCCCACCTCTTTCACCCGCGGCCTCTCCCCGTTATCTGTATCAGAATCCTTAGGCCCGCTTCTAGCATTTGATACTGGCACAACCCGCAGCAATGTCCTCGCAGGCCCTGCTGCACTCCACTGGCAGCTTCACGGGCTTCCGCCCGCTGCAGCAGCTTGGCAGCGATTACTTGAGCTCTGTTTCGAAGAAGGAGAGCCACCAGCCGTTCTGTGGGAATAGAGAGGGATGGGGACCGCTGAGTCCGGAGAGATATGATTTCACGCCATGTTTTATGGATGTGTGGGTGAGCAGTGTTGCGGTGTACGGAGTGTTGTTTGGAGCGGTGGCGGTTTGGTGGCTACTGCGGAGGAAGCAGAAGGGGAGTGTGGGGAAGGATTGGCTTTTCTGGTTAAAGCAGGTTGGTTTTCCCTTCTATTCTGGTGTGGGATGCAGTGGCAATTGGAGTGTTGGGCGAAGTTAAAACGAGCGAGATGGATGGAGGAAGCGATTGCAACAGAACCAGGGCTAACCATTGAATGATTAAAGTCACTTATTGCAGCAGTTGGACTCGGCGTCCTGGCCCAGCTCATCATTCAAGTCCAAAACTACCCTGAGGTCTGGGCAGGCGATTTCCGGTTCTGGACCAGCATCCTGACTATCCTGTCTCTCGGCGTAATCTTCACAATCCAATGGCTTGAACACGACAGGCTGCGGAATCCAAATGGAGTGGTTCTCTTTTACTGGCTATTCATACTTATCGCCTACGCTGTCAAGCTCAGATCTCTGATCTCGCAGCAGATATACGCGAAGCATTTATTGTACTTTGTGGTGTATTGTGTGACTTTTGGGCTGGCGCTGGCGGAGTTTGGGCTAGAGTGGTTAGTGGAGAAGAAGATGAGCACATACCAGGCTTTGGAAGACGATGATGAGTGTCCTATTGAATATGCTACTGTCTTCTCGATTCTTACTTTCAGTTGGATGACCCCTATGATGAGATATGGATACAAGAAATATCTTACGGAAGATGACCTGTGGAATTTGGCAAAGAGGGATACGACCAAGTCTACTGGGGATACGTTCCAGAAGGCTTGGGATTACGAGATTGAGACTAATAAAGAGCCTAGCTTGTGGATGGCGATCTTCAGGAGTTTCAGTGGACCGTATTTTAGGGGGACGCTGTTCAAGATTGTGTCGGATACGCTTGCTTTTGTGCAGCCCCAGCTTTTGAGGCTTCTGATCAAGTTTGTGGATTCGTATCGACCTGGGAAGGAAGCCGAGCCTGTAATCCGGGGAGCGGCTATTGCGCTGGCTATGTTTGCTGTTTCCGTTGGGCAGACTATGGCTTTGCATCAGTATTTCCAGCGGGCTTTCGAGACGGGGATGCGGATCAAGACTGCATTGACGGCTGCTATTTATGGGAAGTCGTTGAAGCTCTCTAACGAGGGCAGAGCGAGTAAGAGCACCGGTGATATTGTCAATTACATGGCGGTTGATACCCAAAGACTGCAGGATTTGACGCAGTATGGACAGCAGTTGTGGTCGGCACCTTACCAGATCCTTCTTTGCATGCTCAGTCTATATCAGCTAGTTGGATACTCCATGTTTGCGGGCGTCGGAGCTATGATTCTCATGATTCCGATTAATGGGCTGATTGCAAGGTTGATGAAGAAGTTGCAGAAGGAGCAGATGAGGAACAAGGTATGTTTGAATTTCTGCTTATCATTCTGCATGTATATGAGTTGGCTATTCTGATTTTGGAAACCGCCCCGCCAATACCCTGCTTTCGGTTATACCCCCTTTCTCGATCGGCGATTGACCACTGCATTTATAGGATTCCCGTACCCGGCTCATCGCAGAGATTGTAAACAACATGAAGAGCATCAAGCTCTATGCTTGGGGAAGTGCTTTCATGCAAAAGCTTAACTATGTCCGAAACGACCTGGAACTTAAGACTCTGCGAAAGATTGGTGCTGCTCAGTCGGTTGCCAACTTCACTTGGTCTACTACCCCCTTCTTGGTATCCTGCTCGACTTTCACCGTCTTCGTCTTGACGAACAACACGCCTCTTACCACCGATATTGTTTTCCCGGCGTTGACTCTTTTCAATCTGTTGACCTTCCCCTTGGCTGTTCTCCCTATGGTCATTACCTCGGTTATTGAAGCTTCAGTTGCCGTTGGTCGTCTAACAGCATTCTTCGTTTCTGAGGAGCTTCAACCAGATGCTGTCATTCTTCGAGGTCCTGTTGAGGAGCATGGGGAAGAGTCTTTGTCCATTCGCGACGGCACTTTCTCTTGGGACCGACATTCTGGCCGGAACGCACTCGAAGATATCAACTTTACGGCATCAAAGGGCGAACTCACTTGTGTTGTTGGCAGAGTCGGAGCTGGAAAGTCTTCCTTCCTCCAATCAATCCTTGGTGATTTGTGGAAGGCCAAGGGTCAAGTTGTGGTCCACGGATCTATAGCATATGTTGCTCAGCAAGCTTGGGTCATGAACGCAAGTGTAAAGGATAACATTTTATTTGGGCATCGATATGACCCTGTATTCTACGACAAGACAGTTAAAGCCTGCGCATTGAGTGAAGATTTTGCCCAGTTGCCTGATGGCGATGAGACGGAAGTCGGTGAGCGTGGTATCTCCCTCAGTGGAGGTCAAAAGGCTCGGTTGACATTGGCTAGAGCGGTGTACGCTAGAGCTGACGTATACTTACTCGATGACTGTCTTTCAGCTGTTGATCAACATGTTGGGAGACATCTGATTGAGAATGTTCTTGGCCCCAACGGTCTCCTCAGCGGAAAGACCAGAGTTCTGGCCACAAACTCCATCCCTGTTCTTATGGAGGCTGATTTCATCTGCCTCATCAGAGACGGAAGGATCATCGAGCGTGGCACCTATACCCAGCTCATGGCCATGAGAGGGGAGATCTCTAATCTCATTAAGACCGCCAGCAACCAAGACCAATCAGTGGAGTCAGAACCTGCCTCGAGTGACTCCTCCACAATCATTGATCCCGAGAATCTTGATAGGGAAGTAAACGAGAATGAGAGGGAGGAAGCACAAGAGCGACTCACGCAATTGCAGCCCATAAAACCAGCTGGATCCGGGGTTAAGAAACGTCAGGGCAGCACTGTTACTTTGAGGCGTGCAAGTACTGCAAGTTTCAGGGGACCTCGAGGCAAACTTCGCGATGAAGAGGAACCTAAGGCGAAGCAGAATAAGGAATTCTCGGAACAAGGAAAAGTGAAATGGGATGGTGAGTGGCGCTCGGGACGTTGATCGAGATTGGTTGCTAACTGCGCGCATTAGTTTATACCGAATATGCCAGAACAAGCAACCTGTTCGCTGTTGCCATCTATGGACTGATGTTGATAGGAGGGCAAACAGCTCAAATTGGTATGTACATGATGTTTACTTTGTCTGTTGCGAGTGTCGTTCCCGGGACTCGATTGCTGTTTGACTCCTCCACGCACGTTTGGGAATGCTAATCTCCCGCAGGTGGCAGCGTTTGGCTCAAGCAATGGGCCGAGATCAACGGCGAGCGAGGCAGTAACCCGGATTTAGGAAAGTACATAGGGATTTATTTCGCCTTCGGTATTGGCTCAGCATCGCTCGTTGTTGTCCAAACCTTGATCCTCTGGATTTTCTGTTCTATCGAGGTAAGTGACCCCGATTTCATCGGACACCTGCAGTATGCAAATGCAAAGACGGGCGGAAGCTAAAATGGTCTTCCGGATAGGCATCCCGAAAACTTCACGAGAGAATGGCTTTTGCCATTTTCAGATCTCCCATGAGCTTCTTCGAAACGTAAGTCCTAATGAAAGCCTTCTTTGTGCTATTTTGACTGACTCGCTTCAAGCACTCCAGCTGGGCGTATCCTGAACAGGTTCTCAAGGTTTGTCTTCCCCTTTCATATGTCGAGATTCAATCCAATACGCCGGGAACGCAGCAGCCATTGAAACCTGGTTATCTTGCCAATGGTGCTTCGTCGTAGATCCTCAGATATTGGTCCATCCACGATGAACTGCGAGGTGCCCGAGCGTGCATGAAGCTGGCTTGCTGGTTTCTCAATTCGAACCAAGTGGTTGAATGACCGCCGACGCCACGCAGCTGGGGTATTGCATATGCAGCCAGAGTCGTGGGAGCTGATTAGCCACATTCCCATGCTGTGGAACATACCCGTTACCCGAATCATTCCTGGTATTGTTTTTTGCTAACACCAATCCCTGGCAGCGATATTTACCGCGTCGACGAGGCAAGTTAATCAGTGTAACCAAGCAGCTGGTTCCATACTGACCGTGATTAGGTACTTGCAAGGACTTTCAACATGCTATTTGTCAACAGCGCTCGGGCAATATTCACGCTGGCCGTCATTTCAACGTCGACCCCTGCCTTTGTTGCCTTGATCGTCCCATTATCAGGAGTTTACTATTGGGTACAACGATTCTACCTCAGAACTTCGCGAGAATTGAAACGTTTGGACAGCGTGAGTAGGAGTCCAATCTATGCTCACTTCCAGGAGTCCCTTGGCGGAATTACTACCATCAGAGCGTACAAACAGCAGGATCGCTTCGCACAAGAGAATGAGTGGAGGGTCGATGCTAACTTGAGGGCGTACTTCCCTTCTATAAATGCAAACAGGTGAGCCCATCATATGATTCAAATCCCAGCTGCTGGAATTCGCATCGTTGGGTTGTGGCGTTGCTAACATTCTTCAACAGATGGCTAGCTGTACGACTCGAGTTCCTTGGCTCAATCATCATCCTCAGTGCTGCCAGTTTCTCAATTGTGTCTGTAACTACAGGGAGTGGCTTATCGGCTGGCCTTGTCGGTCTGGCAATGTCCTATGCCCTGCAAATCACCCAATCCCTGAACTGGATTGTCCGACAGACCGTCGAAGTTGAAACTAACATTGTATCTGTGGAACGAGTTCTGGAATATGCACGACTCCCAAGCGAAGCCCCGGAGGTTATTCACCGCAATCGGCCCCCAATCAGTTGGCCTGCATCTGGTGCGGTGAACTTCAATAATTACAGCACCAGGTATCGCGAAGGCTTGAACCTCGTGCTTAAGAACATCAACCTGAATATCAAGCCTCATGAGAAGATTGGTGTGGTAGGTCGTACGGGTGCGGGGAAGAGTTCGCTGACCCTGGCACTCTTCCGGATAATCGAACCGAGTGAAGGCAATATCAGCATTGACGCTTTGAACACGTCAACTATAGGGCTGCTCGATTTGAGGCGTAGACTAGCCATCATCCCACAAGATGCGGCTCTATTCGAGGGTACGATAAGGGATAACCTTGACCCTGGACATGTTCATGATGATACCGAGTTGTGGAGTGTGTTAGGTGAGTTCCTATATCTTTACTTGGGTCTTCTGCATTTAGTATCTCAGCTAGGCTGAATACTCTATTCTTTTCGATATGGATGTGGAGATGGTTTTCGAATGGGGCCATTCCTCCAGTTCAGCTACATTTTCCGACCTATTTGGGTATCTTGACCGCCCTGAATATTCACATCAAAGTGCAACTCCTAATCTAGTTGGCTATTTGGTTGGTTGCGATACCCCAATCCCGCCTGATTTCGTATTTCGACTCGGTGCTTCTTTCTTAATCGATCCCGGTATCGATATTTATTCTGGCGTTGTGATACCTCAGCCATCAGACCTTCAAACAGCGTGTCGTGCAAACCTGATCCTTGCTAACACTCCTGCTCCACAGAACATGCCAGGCTTAAGGACCATGTTTCCTCAATGACTGGTGGCCTCGAATCCAAGATCCATGAAGGGTATGCCCCCCTTCCCTCTCCATCGAGCATCTTCCCTAGCAAAGCAGGCTCAGAGCCTTGCGATACCGTCCAATGCAACGTTAGGAAATGCTTTCACATGTGGAGAAGACTTGGTGGAGGAGAGGGGATGGCGATGCTACTTGTGCTATCGTCGTCTTACCCACCTCCTCCCCCCTCCCACTTCCCAGTGTTCCATTTCCTGTTCTTCCCATCACACAAACCACTGACATGTTCCACAGCGGCAGCAACCTTTCCCAAGGCCAACGGCAACTCGTCTCCCTAGCCCGGGCCCTTCTCACCCCCTCCAATATTCTTGTGCTCGACGAAGCTACTGCCGCCGTCGATGTGGAAACCGATGCACTGCTCCAAACCACCCTTCGATCACCCTTGTTCTCTAAGAGAACGATCATTACGATTGCGCACCGCATTAATACGATTTTAGATAGTGACCGCATCGTGGTGTTGGAGCAGGGGAGGGTGGTCGAGTTCGATACGCCGAAGAATCTTGTGGAGGATCAGGAGGGGATATTTTATAAGCTGGTGAAAGAAGCGGGGTTGATTGATAGCGTCAAATGAGGGCGGAATATGAGCGGAGCTGAGAGGAGCGAGGAGTTGACTGGTGCTGTGAGTAGAGATTAAGAAGGGGAGAAGTTGAATGGGATGTGAGATGATCCAGATATGTTGTATTTGAATGGATTGTGTTAATGGAAGCTGTAAAAGTTTGGCGGTTTAAGAGCAAGGAGACACCCTAGGAGTTGTGATGGGGGAGAGAAAAGAAGTAAAATGAATGAAAACAGTTTCAAACCTTCAACCAGGCTTCGCTATCTTGAATTCCTCACCGAACAAGTATCGAGTGGGTATGGAGTTCCGAAATGAGTATGGGGTTCAAAACGCGATACTCTCAGCTGCTGATGAACACCACCTGCATCAGACACGGCTCCTTATCTGTGCGAAAATAATATAGTAACCTTACAAGCAAGGTTCTCTCCTCTCGCCCACAACAGAAATCCCAGCACAGGGCACGAGAAGGCAAGAAATTCAAAATTGAAATCGTATTGCGCAATACCCGCAGGTATCAAGCCACTTACAGTACTGATGAGGGAGAAACACCAACATGAAGAGGAAGTCTGCTTCCGCATGTCCATCCAGCTTCCCAAACCTCACTTCACTTTCCCTCCACTTCCCTCCAGCACTTTCGCTCATGCACTCTCGTCCTGCATCACTCTGTCTCCGCGCCCCGGATTCTCCAGGTTCCCCTCCCTCTGCTCCCCCGAATGCGTATCTCGCATCCACTGCATGTGCAGCCTCTTGAACCCACGATGACTCGTTACTCGCCACCAAGGCTCGCTATACCGTACAGTCGTAATAATATCAAAGTGCGCCACGACGACGACCAGCTGTGCAGAGTCCCAAACGCACCAAACACACCAGCACCATCACCAAAACGCAATCCAGCTTCAACCGGCTAATGCCTTCCCAGCACCGGGGCGATATCCAGGCTGGGAAAAGCCGGCTACAGTGGCTTGAAAACGGGCACCGGGCACGGCTTGGTGTTGCGGGATACAAGACAGGTATCTGCTTGGGGGGGGGGGGGGGGGGGGGGGCCCCGGGGGGGGGGGGGGGGGTTTGTGGGGGGGGGGGGGTTGTGGTGTGGGGGGGGTTACTTGGGGGGCTGGGCCAGTGGGGGGAAACCCGT
>JAPZPB010000208.1:0-67974 GCA_037952635.1 Bryoglossum gracile | reverse complement strand
TAATCTTATTTGCAGGCTATCTTATAAAGAGCAAATATAAGAAGGAAAGAGGTTCCTAGGGAACCCCTTCTTAAATAGGCTAGAGGTTAGCGCTTAGGCTACTATCGTTGCTAAAGCAATAGAAACTAACCTTAGCCTTAGGCCTCCTACTATTACGTGTATCTAGCCTTAGGCCTTAAAGTATATAACCTTAGCCTTGCGCCCTATCCTAGCCTCGTCTCGCTACAATAACTAATCAAGTGCCTATAGTCGGCCCGAAGATTAACCGCGCCAGAGGGCAAACCCAGATCTGCCCTTGGTTATATGACTTGGGTAACGGATCGTCACACTTATCGGTATATTAATTTTAGCTAAGCTAATAGATTTAGTAGTTCCAATGCTAAATATAGCCTTTACTATTCCTTATATAGACCTGTTAAGCTTAAGTGACTATTCCTAGCGCTATAGAGCTTGGAATTGTTTAAATCCGGCTATAGAGTAGCTTAAAGCTCCTATATCGACTATAATACTATAGAACTTATAATTGCTATACTTTAAAGTAAGGTCTCCGCTTATAAGTATATCTGCGGATAAAGGGTATGCGCATTTAAGCTTATTATAGGTTAATTAGTATAGGAATATACGATTATATAGCTTTATAGTAAAGATCTCTAAGTTGCTAAGAGGTGCTATATTGTTAAATAAGGTAAAATAGGTAATAGTTCTAGGTTTAAGCATAGAGGCAATAATATCCTTATCCTTATTAGGGGCATTATTACTAACTAATAAGCCTTTAAAGAAGTGCTCTATATTATCGAGGCTATCGTTATTAGCAAGCTTATTATCGATAGGTTCTCCTTTAAAATTAAGGATATATTGCTAGTATAAATAGTTAAAACGTTTGCTAGCCGGGTCCTTAAATCGGCCTTAATGCTTAGCCTTAAATCTTGACTTTTCAAGCTCCTATTCCCTCTAGCTATAATTAGTCGAAAAACAGCCTAGTTTCTTGCAAATCTAGTAGCGTTAAGGCTCTTTAAAATCGCGATTATATTTATAGCCTTTATATTAAGGGTTACGTGGCTAGTAGCCTGCATTGCCTGATTTCTAGAATTTACAATCTATAAATATAACTTTTAAAGTATAATTTTCGGCTTTAAAAGTGGCGATAGAGGACTTAAGCTTATTTATAAAGATTCTAAGGTTTTTAAGTAAATCTGCGAGTATATATCGGCAAGCTAGAACGCTTTAGCAAGTAAGTATAAGTTTATTCTAAAAGTTAGCGTTGCTTTATAGCTTTAGCGGGAGGCTATACTTTAGAGTAAACATCTTATTAGTAAGAAGCTAAAGATGCTCCTTCGTTAACTTAAAAGGGTTCTTAATAGCGATCTAGTTAAGCATAAGAGCATTCTAGTTAGTTAAGATAGCTCGTTGCAAGGAAAGGCCTTTAAAGAAGTTTTAAAAGTAGTTTATAGCATCTGCGAGTAACCTTTAAAATAATTAGTAACTTAAATATTAGTCCTAAGCTATACTTATAAGCATCGTTAGAAATGCATTTATAAGGTTTTTTTTAAGAAGCCTATAACGGCGACAAATATTATAAAAGATTATAAGCTTATAATTAATGCTCCCTATACTATTATACTTTATATTATTAGTATATATCTTAGCTACGTTTATAATTATTATAGACATTTAAGTGCTTGAAATATAAGGGTCTAGTGGCGGGGACTAGTTTAAAGACTGGTTTTAAAGGGTATTTTAAGACTAGTTTTGCGAAGGGTATTAAGGAAAGTTCGTATATTAAGGCATACCTTATATAGGTTAGAATTAAGCTTATGCTATTCCCGTTTATGGTTAAAAGGGCTAGTTTTAAGCCTAGTTTTGCGGAGGATACTATATAGCTTAAAATAATAGAATAAGCTAGTTTTGCTATTCCTTTAAAAGTAGTTGTTAATTGTAATATAAGCCTTTAATTTTTACTATCTAAGCCAATATAATTAGTCCTTTTATAAGGTCTTTCTTAACTTCTTCGTAGTCTTATTCTAACTATATATGCTATAACTCCTTATAAGCGACGGCGTATATTATGTTAACAATCTTCTTGCCTTTGCTTGCTTATAGTACGAAAACACTACCGCATCGCAGGTATTTCCGTAGCTTATTTAGACCTTCTCCTAGTCTCTTAAAATCGTTAATTTCGAAGTCCTTAAAATAGTGCTAGAATGCCTCCTATAGGTCTTTGTTACTATATTTATTCTTAGTCTATAGCTCTTATCTAACGTCCGAGAATTGTATAAGGTTATCGTTACTATACTTAGACGGTTTATATCCCTTTAACTATTTCTTTATTATCTTCTTCTACTCTAGGTCTATATTAGCAAGGCAACTAGTATGCTAGCTTATAGTACTTATAAGAGTATAAAAGGATATATAGCAGGGACTAAGTATGCTAGTACTAGTAGTTAAACCTATTTAGAACAAGGCTAGTAGGTTACTACTTTCGCGCGCTTGTAGTCTACTAATAACTCTTCTAGGGACTAGTTTTCCTAGTTGCTAGCTCCTTATATACTTCCACTTATATATTTATAGAGTACGTAGAAGGGCTCCCCGTGTCTTGCGTATATAGGTTTATAAAGGGGTAATTCGAAGGTTTCGGAAGGTTTCGGAAGGGTATAGGTATTCGTAGAGGGTAGGAGGGTAGTATAACAAGGCTAAAGTGTTATAGAGTAGTAATATAATAAGGCTAACGGTATAAAGATAACTCGGGCTACTTTCGGCGGACTTTCTAGGAAGATAGGCCTTAATAGCTCTTATCGGGGTAGGGGTACTAGAAGTAGACCTTCTAGGAAGATAGACTTCTAATACCTTTGCGAATAAGGTTATTAATAGTAGACCGGTGATAGCAGACCTTTAATAGCTCTAAGAAAGGGTACTAACAGGGACCTTCTAAGAAGATAGCTATTAATCTTCGACTTAAGGGTTAAAGCGGTTAATCGATAGCGGGCTATTTAGGACTAGCTAAAGCTTCTCTTTTCCTTTCCTTCTAATCTAAGTATGTAAATGTAAAGTAAACTGATTAGTGTCGGTTTTATTAGAAACGCGTAGCACGTATATATTATACACGTAGTATGCCTGTTGCGTTGGTTGATGATTCTTGATTGTTCTATATATTTAGGTGGTAGAGCCCCAATATATGATTAAGGCTCCGCACTAGTGCTATGACTAAGCCATGACTAAGAGGCCACGTGATTGGTCAAACCAACAGGATTTGTGTTTGATATTGGGATTATACCAAGTTTAATGTTACTCGTTTTCTCGAGTCCAGACAGAAGCCAAGGATTGGAAGCTGTGGAAATTTTAAAGTCGATGGCGCCAAGGAGGGAGGGAATCTGGGATAGCGTTGGGGTTGCGGGGAAAGTAGAGGCGATGTTGGCAGCGAAAGTTGATGTCGAGACTCCCTTGGAGAGATATGAAGCTATGTGTAGAGGGTTTCCTCTTCATATGGGAGATGCGCACCCTGATTACTGACTCCTGGGTCGTGACTGAGCGCGGGGGAGGGGTTTCGCTTCGGCCACCAGCACCCTCCACCCACCTCACGACACTACCTAGGTAGATTTCAATAAGTAATTCTCACGGAATTTTGAATGCGGAAAAAGGTTCACTAATTAAGCTTCGACGTATTGGGAAATAAATAATACATATTCATCTTGCCAGCCGTGAAAAGTTTCGTCAAAATAGCTTATACAATCGCCAATCGCGGCCCTCACAACGGACGTCGCAATCGGACAACTTGGCTGCCCACCAACTCTAAATATCTTCGGCAGGTGTCTCGCTGGCTTCTCTCAAATTTTCTACAACCTATAGGCCGAGATGCAGCATAATTTTCTGCCAAACCCCCAATAAGATGAGCCTGGCGAGCGAAGTAGCGGTAGCTCGAGAGGGGGAGAAGCAGGTAGAAAATGTAAAAGGGGAAGTGTAAGTGAGGGGAGGATGAGGAAGTTATATATGAAGACTAGGGCGGGTGTTTGTGTTGCAAGAGGAGGTATATCAAGGCTAATCAGGAAAGACCGGAATACTACGTACTATACGTACCCTGTCTAAGTTATTGTCCAGCATGGGAATGATGCTTTGGTTGATGCACATACTGGTGCATCCCGGGGTGCTGATGGGTTAATATGTGCTGAAAGGGTTGAAATTAAGCCGTTCGGTACCCATGATGCCTTGGATCCACTAGCTTCTAGAGTTCGTACTGAAACCTGATGCTGATGTATGCAGAATTGCCAATCTCTTCAGAACTCACAAAAATGTGAGACAGCTTCTCCTCTCTTTGGCTAGAGCATATCTTAGATGAATCACAAAGACTCGGGGCTTAGATAAGGGTGCTATGAAGCATCAAATGGAAAGATATAAGAGTGTTCAAACGGATGTTGTCTAATTTTCCAAACATAGGGCAGATGTAATACTGACAGCAACTTGCGCCTTATCATGGTAAGCCGTCGAAGTTTCAATCACCCTCCTGAATTCCTCCCTGCAAGGAAGTCCCCATTAACATTGGAGATAGAAACCCCTGGGCAGCCTTATTCAATTAACGGTGCAACGGCAGTGCTAAAAGCCATGCATCCGTGGCCAAAAAAATCCATCTCCGCCTCTGACTACGCGGCCTTCGACGCACAAGAGAAGATGAAATATGTTACTACTTTCCCACCCAGCGCCAACGACTCGCTTCGTCATACCAATATCATCTCACTCTTACACGACGTGACCCCGTTTATGGCAGTAACTTTATGCCAATGAACGCTGCATCGGTCTCCTCTCCTGTATCCAGGACCTCCAACTCAATCCACCGGGGGATTCAAAAATGGATCAGATTCAGACGAGGCAGCTGTTTCCCTTGCGAACTTCATATTCCCTATGCCCACCAGTGTATTACAGGGAAGCCAAGGAGTCAACAACTTAACCTGCTTCGCTATGTATTATTCAACCGTGTTGGCAATCAGACCATTCTTCCCAAGCCTACAGTGGAATTAGTATCTTTATGTGGGGGAGTATTTCCGGGAGAGGGTGTGGAGGTGGAGGCGGAGGCGGAGGCGGAGGAGAAGCGGAGGTTGCGGGAGGCGGAGTGGATTAACGGGGTCCATGGTGGAAACTACGGAAACGATTGCGCGATTGTGTTGATTCGGGGGTCTTCACTCGGGAAAGACACACATACTGTATTGTTTTGGACGATCTTACAGGAAGTTGAATGAATCAAAGGTTCCGACATATCACCAACCGGCTGTTTTGGTCTTATCGATGATCGATCCAACTGAAGTTGCCTTCTCGTCTTCTTCTCGTCTTCTCGTCCCAGCTCGGCAGGCTAGAGAGGTTATGCAGAGAAGTGAACTCACAAAGGCCATCTCATTTATCAACAGGAGGATTTGTTTCATCTTATGTTGTCTGCCAAGCATTTGACTCAGCCAGACCCGAATCCAAAAGCAGACATGGCAAGTAAACTTGGAATTTGGGGGCGCAATACTAAATAAGTTTTCAATTGGACGAGGAAATTAGCGAACCCCTGAGCTGAGAGTCTCTGGCACTGCCTTCCGACCGTCAGTGTGTCTGTCGAATGAGAATATACTGTACCTCAACAGTATTATAGCGAACCGTGGTGATCTGATTGTAGTAGGCCAACCTATTGCGAATCTAGTCCTGGAAAGGACCACCAACCCAACTCCAACAAACCTTGACTTCAAAGTTGCATGTTTCTCGGTCCTCGTCTGTCAAACCGGTAGCCGTGGGAATTATCCGAGTTATCTCCGCGATACAATCTTCCACGGACATTTCAAATTCCAACAACCTCATCTCGCCTTATCGTGTAAAAGCAACCCCAACCGCTTTCCGTTATTCGCGATTTAATGCGCAAGCCGCCCGAATCCGGCAAGGCGTCCGTCAGAACGCCAAGCTGTGCCTCTCCACGGTCTTGGCGGTCAGCACTGGCGCTGAGCATGGAATCCTTTTAATAGCATCCTGGCAGCGAGTTCAGGCACAGCCAAAAACCAACCACGCGTACTTCAAAGGGTCCAAGCCTGACCAAGGTACTCACCCTAGCTTCAAAGTACAGTCCAGTACTATACAACCCTTCTCGAATCTCGAGCACTCGGCGAAGCTTGTCTCAACTCTTAATTCTCGTTTGTTTGCCGCCCTCTGACCTCAGCCACCCAGCCATTTAGATGATCACCATCATTGGTGGTCACAGACTGCACGAGACGTTGTGGCCAATGATAGCTATCGCTCGTCCCAGGGTATAGCAAGGCTATGGTGATGTGGTACAAGGTTGGTTCAGGCGAACCAAACACCACCAGCATCAGAACCAAAAAAATGTCCAGTTGGGACGGACGGAGGCAGACAGGCAGACAGGCAGGCAGGCAACCTGATCCTCCAGAGTAAGCGGCACAGAAAATGATTGTGTAGGTAGGTATCCCATATTATGTCCAACTAACCAACATCAATCATCTCTCTTCCTTCCGTCCTTCAATTCTACTTAACTCTTCACTGCCCCGAGTTGTAATCCTCCTCATCCATCCCTTCAATCCATCCATCCTCTCTTATACATTCACACGAGGGGACCAATAGCACATCTTTCTCTCAATTCCGCCACCATGAGAACTCCTTCCACATCCGTTGGCTTCTGTATCGCGGCTCTGAGTTCTATAGCTTTAGCAGCAATCTCCATCCCCATCGCCAGAACCGCCAATCTTCTCCCAGAGAAAACCCGTCGGGGGGTTGGCAAGCGTGTTGCTGCTACCACCGAGTCTTTGACCAACAATGCAACAAATTTCATCTACTCGGCTCAAGTGACAGTGGGAACTCCCCCGCAAACAATCCTGCTGCAGCTTGATACCGGGAGCAGTGATGTCTGGGTTTTAGAAGCAAGTTCCGATCTTTGCACTGAGCCATCGCTCCAAGAACAGATTGGCAGTGGATGCACGACCTCGTTCGACCACACCAAGTCTTCATCATACAAAGTCGTTGATCAGTCTGGATTCCAGATTTTTTATGGAGATGGAACAACTTCTTCCGGAGACTATGCAACAGACACATTATCCATTGGCGGCATGACAATTCCATCAGTCGAAATTGGAGTAGCATATAACACGACAGTGTTCATGGGGTTGATCGGAGTTGGCTATGATACCAACGAAGCCTCGGAGGATCCCAACAGAACACAATTCATCTACCCCAGTATTCTCGACTCTATGGTCTCTGACGGCCTGATTAACACGAAGGCCTACAGTCTGTATCTTGATGACCTGCAAGCCTCTACTGGGTCCATCATTTTCGGCGGCTACGACACCGAAAAGTACCACGGAAGCCTCGTCCAACTTCCCCTCATTCAAGAGGAATTGGCAAACGGAACAATGGGATATCGGGAGTTCAATGTTAATGTCACTGGCATGAGCGTAACCTCCTCAGCTGGAAACACCACTTCTGCTTCAGGCAAGAAGACTTCCAGCACCTCTTCCTCCAGTCTCCCCTTGACTGCTCTCCTCGACTCTGGAACTGCTCTCACTTACGTTCCAGAAGCCATCTTCGCCAAACTCCAGAGTATTCTCAACCTAAAGTTGGTTTCAAGCTCCGGCAGCGTCTTCGCGTCCTGCGCCCTTCTCACCCAGTACCCAGGAATGACCATCAACTACGAATTTGGCGGCTCAACCGGAGTCAACATCTCCGTCCCAATCAGCGAGCTCATCACTCCCTCGCTCAGCGCTGACCAGGACCCCATCGTCGAGGCACTATTCCCAAAGGTCTGCGAGTTTGGCATTTGGCCCTCTGGTGATAACGGCAACATTTTCGGCGACACTTTCCTCCGATCTGCGTATGTCGTCTACGATCTGCAGAACAACGTCGTCGGTATCGCGCAGACTAGCTTCAACACCACTCGCAGTAACGTCGTTGACTTCTCCGCCACTGCAACTGGAGTTCCTACTGCACCCGGCTCAGCACCACCCAGCAATGGAGCTTCTGGAACGGGATCCACTACTTCGCCAACGTCGAGCAAGAGTGCTGGTATGGCAGCAGTGCCTGCTTTGGATGCCAGGGGCTTGTATGTTCTCGGACTGGCCAGTATTTTTGCTATCATGGGTGGCGGTCTGATCCTTTCTTAATTGCATTAGTAATTTGGGTTGGAAAAATTTGTATGAGAACTGGGATGAAAATTTGGAGCAAGTCTTGAATCCAAGGTTAGCGAGGAGTTACGAGATTAATGACTTATTTCATAGTAATAGAAAATAGAATTGTATAATGACATCGGAAAACTCTTCTTTAGCTGTAACTTGATCCATCGTTACGAGCTACACCACGTGGAAGAGAAAGGGCTCCGACCACGCGAGATCAACCTCGTGCGGTTGTATCCCTAAAGTCATCTTTGGAACTCGGAAGCTAGTGTATTAGAAATCCCGCTTTGAAGAAAAAAACAATACTATAAGCACAAGTTAAAAACTATGCGGGCTCGAACCCCCAGAGCACACACATCACGTGTCGAGCCTGGCGCTCGACTGTCGGCAGATCGTCTACCACCACGGCTCCAGCACGGCACGCACCCATCGAGCTACGACTGCCAGATGCCTCGGTGCAGGACCTTCGTCGACCTATCAAGCGTCGTCGACGCAAACCGAAGGAAAAGCGCCCACTAGGTATTACTTGAACCTCATTGAGCGGCACGATAACCCAAATGTTACGATCAAAAACCGCTATGCTAAGGCGAATAAGGACAGACAATCTTTCAGGTATTAAAAGCAAGTTTATCAGGTAAGGGAAAGATACCCTAAAGTCCAAGCACTATTAGCGTAAGGAACTATCCTAATTCTCGAGCAAGTTCTGCGACGATAAAATTAAGAAGAACTAACGCTCGGTGATCCGGGACTGCTCCTAGGGGACCACACTAGCATTCTTCAAGCATATCTACGACGAGGATAGGGTAAATAAGAGGGGCGCAATGCAACAATATATAGCACAGTTTAAGATGCTATTTAAGAGGGCAAATAACCGTTATATGGATACCAATATTAGGAAGGAGGCCCTAAAAGTAAGCTTCCCCCAAATCATAGCTGCTCGTTCAAGCAAGCGGTTACTAATATCTATAGTACATCGACACGTTCGGGCTCGATAATACCATTAAGTTAAAGCCCGTCTTAGGCGTAGACAACCTCCTCCTCTTACTTAACCACCACTAGGCTCGTAACACTTCTATATTTCCTATAGAGCAGCACTGGGTGCAGTTCGCATTGATCCTGCTCCTCTTCAAGCCAAAATAAAGTATTATTACCCCACGTATAAGTCTTAGGGGCTTGTTCTCAAACACTTGCAGGATTTCAAAGGCTATGTATAGACAGTGCACGGCATTAAGCTTCGGGAACCAAGGGTTGTTCGTTAAATAAAATAGACTTTGTTCCTTTTCATCTATAGATCTCCTCTAAGTATAGGAATTTGAATCAGATTCAATATAATGTTTTTTTTAGACTAACAAGACTCTTACTCTATTAGCAAACCATTAATACAAGACGTGCAAGTACCTTGCTTAATGCACAACTGCTCAAAGATAATAACAATAATATATATACGGAATAACGCAATCCTAAGAACGCTAATATATCTTATTATTATGCCTTGCAATTATCTTATCTTTAGATTTTATAACTAAATTAAATTCTTTTAGACTAAGAACTTTTTGCAGTTCTTAATTAGTAAGTCTATTTTAATAAATTAGTAAACCTGAATTTATTTAATATAATAGAACTTACTTTTTTGGCCTATTAGCGGAGTTAAACTAATATCTTATATTAAACTATTTCTAGATATATAAATATAATAGCCCTAGGTTATTTACCCTTTTAATAGATTAGCTAGAGCAAAAATAAAGGTTATCTAATACAAATAGCTTTTATCCATCTTAGTAAAGTGCTATAAGAGTGTATTCCTTATCCGTAGCACTATTGTCAATTAATAAAACACCCTGGCGGTTCAACTATCCACCGAAAGTAATAAGTTGATCGTGGTCTAAAAGATTCTTATTAAGGTCCCGATTCCAGACTTTTGGCAAGCAGTATTTGCTATGAGAGGGATTTTCTAGATATGTGATCCTGGCATAGCACAAGTCTTAAACTAATGGGGAAGGAGTTCTATATATATGCTTAGGATATTTGCCTTTGGCATCCGAAGTAGTCTCGCTATAGTTAGGATATACCGTTCCCTTAGCGTCGCTATCGGCATTATATATATCTATGCTTGCAAAGACTCTATGCCTGTATTAGCTATATCTTAGGAATTTACTATAATACATTTTGCTTTTATAGGTTACTATTAAAGCATAGGGTATAGAGAGGTCTAAGATGGTTTATAGTAGCTGTATATTCGCTTACTTGGTTCCTTGTTTTGTGCCGTGCTAGGAAGCCTATATACTAGTCTATGTCTTAACTAAAGCACGGATTCTGAATATACTTACTCTAGGAAGAATAATAGTTTAATAATATAAATTGTAACTAGGGTTTTACTTCAGATAAGTTAGAGTTTAAGATGCAGAATAGAATAAATATTTCTTATATAAATCGCGGAAACTCCAACTCTATCTAGGTTACTACTAACCAGGGATTTCTCCCTTTAAGTCCAACACCATGCATGCATATAAATATATATAAGCGCTAGGGTTCCCAAAACACTTCCTGCTTCTAATTACAATATGCAGATTTTCCACGCTTCGACGCAAGGGGAGTCGAGGTATGGGTCGTCCTGGGGCGCGAATACTTAGACGCTTTGCAGTTACAACCCACAACACATAGCGGGATCGATTTACATTGCTCCTCTGCCAACCCTACCCCGCATCCACTTCAAAGTTCGGTGAAAGGCATAGAACTCGTTTTAGGGCATCCCAATTGCTCTATGAGAAGCTAACATGCTGCATCCATTGATTGTGCCCTGTAACTGGACGGATACGCTGGGACAGGTAGCCGTCCGGGACGAACCATTCAGGCCTGGAAGCTAGCTACTTAGGGCAGCCCCTGTCTTGGGGAGCTTGTCCCACAGTAACAGCAGGTGGCGACTCACTCTGCCAGGAGCGAGCGGGGGGATGTCAGTTATAATTTGTATGTCAGTTACA
Source organism: Bryoglossum gracile (assembly GCA_037952635.1). Classification (NCBI taxonomy): domain Eukaryota; kingdom Fungi; phylum Ascomycota; class Leotiomycetes; order Helotiales; family Bryoglossaceae; genus Bryoglossum; species Bryoglossum gracile. The sequence continues at coordinate 56,864 of JAPZPB010000208.1, read as the reverse complement.
ATTTTGTATGTCAGTTACAATTTGCGCGCCAAGTGATCCAGGTATATTACCCCACTTTAACAGGCCATTCTAAGTAAAAACTTGAAATCTTACCCCTGATTTGTCGCTTAGCTTACAAAGTAAGGATATTAAGGCTGCGTACGATCTCTATGGAAACATGGTAGTAGGAAAGAGTTCACGTCTGCTTGCCGCATAATGCTTAACAGATCGCTCTAAGCGCGGAATTACTGTTTTAGTTGCATGAAGTAAGAATGGTTTACAATAATAGCCTCTTACCCATATGCGAACCGAATTTTCGCCTAGACTGCGGGGTAGCGAAGCAGGCTTGGAGGGGCAAAGGCAGGCGCCGCTCATGATCCTAGCCAACGTGGCTCGCTTGTCTCGTGAATATGAATTGATCCGACCGAAGCAGATATAAATGGCTAAACAAGCCGAATGTACCTTTGTAAGCCAAGGCACAACCTCCTCCGCTCTTCAATTCTTTGTCGCGATCTCGTAAGCGGATTAACTCCTCCCCCTCCCCTTCAGATACATAATATTCTATTTTCATTCGCGGGGAGATTATTGCTCCGAATATGTGCGAAGCGTGAAAAGGGTAATAATAGTTCAGGCTGCAGCCCTACCTATAACGTCTATAAATTCATCGCCAGATCTACTTCGGCCTCGACTACCTTGCTCTCAGGACAACCAGCACCCAGATATTGAAAGTGACCATCTCAACTCAAGTTCAATCATGAGGCTCCTCCTCACCTTGGTCGTTGCCATCTTCTCACTGGCAGCCGAAGCCAACAACTGCAAGATTGTTGGGTCTGCAAACGCCAATTGCCGGAAATGCGCCTCGACGGACGACAGCAGCTGCCCCGTCACCCACTCACTGACCGCGGGCTCAACCTACTCGTTTAGTTGTCGCACTACAGGTGGCACCGTGAGCGGAGATAAGTAGGTACTACCGGAATGACACAAAGCAATACTGTAGGCTTGCACAGGTACTGATACTAGTAACGAGTAACGAGTAAAGCGGATGGGACTGCTATCCTAACGGAAACTGCTACGTGTGGGAGGACCTGACTGATAACAACTGTGCTCCCTGTAAGTCCAAGGTTTGATGGAATACTGTAGCTTGGGGATTTCCAACTTCAAGTGGCTGATACGGATATGTGCCATCAGCTACTTTACCGTCATGTTCGCCGGGCGGCTCTTGAGGCGGGAGCATCCCAGGCCCGATGGGGGACGACTACCCGTACAAAGGGTCCTGCGGCGGAGTCGACCCGTGGAACCACTACACCTGCCGTACGTCCTTTCATTGCACCTCCATTCCTTCTAAACAGCCCCAATATTTAAATTTTGCCTCTAACACCGTCCTTCTCGTGCGTCAGTATGATCAACATCATTCCCAGCTTCGATCATCACAGAATGCACAAGCTTCGTCGCCTGGCGCATCAACAGCCGCCTCGGCATCAAGTTCACCAACCAGTACAAAGGCGCCCTGTGGGGCAACGCCAACTAGTGGGCCGGCGCAGCGCGCCAGACGGGCGTGACCATCAACCTCAGCCCTGTGCCCGGCAGCGTCGCCTGGCTCGACTCCAACTCGAACGGCGCCGGACCGGGCGACGGTGACGCCCGAGGAGTACAACTGGGCCAATCCCGTGGCCTACCATACGCGCGTTGTCGCCAAGAACCAGTTCAGCTATATCCACGTCAAGGTCTAAAGTTCGGGGGGTCGGGGCGTTGTCACTGGCCTCTGCTTCGGGCAATGAGATGATTTTCTCGTTACTTAATATGTGGCCAAATCACGCTACTCATCTTCACGACCCTGTATTTACTTCTCTTCTCCCTAGTTTCAGCTTCTTTAATACAACTGTGTGACCCGCCCTGTTGGTTCTTGACATAAACTAAAGCTCGCCTTTCTCTTGTCTCTTTCGAAGACGTTAAATTTCGATACCTACAAGCCCACAGCTTTATTACTGTTAATAAAAATACGTTTGGTTATTTGGTCAAGCACTTGAACTTAGCAGCTTGGACGAGCAGTGAAACTTGACAAGACGCGAATATATATTTGGATCACCTAGAAACAGCTTAGTCAAGTACTTGGTCGAATATCGACACTCAGGACCACCATTACTTAATCAACAAAAAACACGCAGAACAACAACTATACACTGGCAACGTGAATGCCACTCGAGCTTGAACTTGGATAACCAGCAGCACTACTGCTAGGCCTTTTGTTAAACGCTCCCCTGCAGCGCGAAGGAAACGCAGCGGAGGCCCTTTGATTGATATGCATCTTGAGTATTGCCTGAAGCAGTTATGCCACGAGGATGAGACCGCAGAGTCTCTAAGAGATCACCCAAGACCAGAGAGCGTTAATGAGATCATGGATACTGAGACTATTACTCCAAGCGGAGGGACGAGTCCTGCCCCCTGTGGGAGACTACCTCGTATCTCGCTATTACCCATGAGGACTTGCACGAGGAAGATGTTTTGCACAACGCCAGCGGCCAGGATCAAACTCAGTGTGTCCTAGCTTTGGAGCAGAGTGTATGTTTTATATTAGTATCGTCGCTTTATAGCCTTCTGCACATTAACGGGACAAACCCTCTGTATTTGATCGGTACCTCCACCTTTGTGAAACTGTTTAACACTCTTTCTATGCTGTGTTATAGCGTGAAATATGGCAATATACAATGGCTTGAAGGGACAATCAGTTCCATGTGGCTTCACCAATCCTCGACCTCGGTGCTCAAGAGCACGCTGATATATCTCCCGCTATTCCTCCACAGGGCGCGGATCTATATATACTTATAATGTTCTCGAATTTGTGTCTTGTCCGTCAGACCCCAGAAGAGGCACTTGTATCGAGGCAACCGTATTTTGTGCGAAGGATAAACAGAGAACTCTAGAAGGCACAAAGTATTCGATTAATATAACTCTGGGGCCGAGTTCTGCGAAGCCAGAATAGAGGGGAAAACTTATATACGGGTAACCTGATCTACTAGAAGGAATATCCTTGCTATCGGCTCTATAACGCAATAAATTGTTATATATTTTATCTTTCTGCCCCTTATTATGTTTAGACGGAATGAATTGTCTAATAACTCTTTCTCGAATCTATGTTATAGTAAAGGTTCCGGTAAGTTGTTCATCGTAGCTACTGCAGCTCTCTTAGTTTCGAATTGGCAATCTAGAGCTTAAAGATATTTATTCGTCTAGTTTAAAGGATATACAAAGAGATGATCCGCTCTATTTAGTGCTCGAAGCGATCCTTGTGCATATCTATTATGCTCTCGTCGTCGCTCCTCGCCTGGCTCCTCTTTGTCCTGGGCCTCCATCATGAAGGAAAGGAACCTTAGCTCAATGAGTAACTACCTATCTATAGTGAGTGCTGTATTATTAAATCGAATTGAGGTTAATAATTGATCGTGATGAAACAAGGAAGTTGATGTCGGGTGATCTCAGTGTTAAGACAGAATAGGGCAAGAGTTAAATAACTTTTTAAACCGGTTTTTATACCACGTGATTCGGGGAATGGGCATGCATTTAGCTGTTTCGAAATTTCTCTCGACCCTTCTTGAATCGCACCCCTCGGACAATGACTATAAGTCCACCTATGTCACTTATACTTGTACCTGCTAACGTACACTTAGGAATGAGAAATGAGCTTGGAAATCTACTGCACTAGATGGAGAGAGGTGCTGAGCATGCGAGACGGACTCAGAAATTCAGCGAAGCAAGGCGGGACAGAGCTGGAGAGACCGCCCGTCATGCAGTATTGGTATTGCCGGTTCCGACTTTCTGTACGGGTGATACTTACTATGGGTCCGGGGACAACGACTGGCCAATTGCCGAGGATCGAATGAGTTTGACGGGTTCAAAAACATTTCGATGGATGTCATGATTATGAGCTAGTAGTTTAGCTTGCTGGGTGGATGATAGTTGAATTAACGAGTGCTTAAACAGTATTACCACGGATCATTGTAGCCGCATTATAAGACGATCGATATATGTAGCTAATGCTGAAAGTAGCAGGAGGCCCCAGAATGACGTTACTCCACGTATTCAGCCGGTTAGGTGCAGATGAATTCCCTGGTTAGTAGCGGCGCAGCAAACTATAGTGCAACGTCAACCGCAGTCAACTACATCCTAATCATATGCATCTCCCCCGGTGAGCGGACTTTGGCCAACCAGGAAGTCAAGATGTTCGATATTTTCCCCGTTAGAAAGAGGGGTTAACTGAGGTTTGGTCCCTCGGAGTCTTCGGTTGTTTCTACATTTCTTCGCCGTTGAACGACAGAACACGGCCTTCTCAGAAATCTTTCATTGGCGTAGGCTGCGAGAAGATAGTCTCCCTACCAGACTGGCCGAGGGTATAAATACCATTCATTCCCGGGCTCCTGAAAAACAAAAACCTCACACGACACTCTTCCTATCTCCAAACCCCGCGTCCGCAAGATCGAACTACAAAAGGATCTTTCTCTTTCCAAATTTACATCTCCTCAATAACTTCAATATTAAGAAATTCACGATGCAATTCGCCGTCCTCTCCACTCTCGCCATTTTGGTCAGCACGGCCCTAGCCCAGAATACCATCGGAGCTTCTTGTAGCCCCAAGTATGGCCCCCGTCCCCTCTTTGAATTTATTGTACCTCATATACCCATTTACTCACTCAACGCTCTTACTAACTCCCTCTTCTCTCTAGTGGACGCTACGACTGCGGCACCTACCAAAACCAGGAAGAGGGCGCCATTGTAGTCTGCCAAGGAGGTCGATGGGTGCTTGTCGGGACTTGTCCTCATGGAAGCTGTGCCTTGCCTGCTGGTTACACCGCGCCTTTCTGTTCTGTCTAGACTCTAGACATAATTTGGCTCCTATGCTGCGATTACACCTGGTGGTAGGGGGTCTAGTGCCACCTAGTGAGGGATATAAGGCTACCTGTACTTTCTGTTTACACCCACATTCATTTATAATAGCTTCGGAATTTGGGGGTTGGGATACAAGCTTGGACATCTCTAAAATACATATCAGAATCAAAGCAGAAATACAAAAGACATACAGTGTGCTGGTTTGGCATCCTCTAGTCAGCATAGTTGCTTTGCTCTAAATCAGTAGACGAAATGGCAACGGTCTATACTAATACGTTTAGATTTATAACAGGGTTCTAAAGATACTGGGTGGACTGGAATATTCCGTGATAAATGGACTTAGCCCTGCCCCTTGCCAAGCCCATAACCTTGAAATTACTCCAAGCCGCAAGAAGGTTATTCGCTGTATATACATCTTTTTCCTCCTTGCTTTCTTCCATACCTTTCTCCTCTTATATTTCAACCAAAACTTCTCATCAGGCGCATAATTATTCAAATTTATGAAATTATAACTAGGGTGGAGAAGACGGAGAAATCGAACATGGTGAGAAAGAGGCGAGGAGAACATTGAATTCAAGGTTCGTGAACTTTACATATTGGCTTAATTATGAGAATTGCCCTGGAAAATGGCGGGTTGTGAACCCGGGTAGGTAAGACAGTTGGAGGTGGGGGTCACATGATACGGGGTCGACTCATGTGCTCCCCCGCCGCCCGCCACCAGCCTAAGCTCGAGGTCTCGTAGGTATTAGGCTAAGGGTAAGAGAGGTGGAAATCTACCCTTATACCAAGCCATGAATGCACTATAACTTGTGGAATCCAATCATGATCGTTGCTGAGTCTCCTATATTTCTCGTCTTATTTTTGAACAAAGTACCAAAAAGGATTGTAAACGTTTTGATCATCCAGCCTCTTCCCCAACCGGCCAACTAGGAAGAATTATGGCTCCGGCGTTACAGCGATCGACGACCAATGCCATGGCAATCCTGGGGGGATGTGCGGCATTGCAGAAGGGGTTAATTTCCGAGGTTCATTCCAAAACGTTACCGCTAGAACACAGCTGGGCGTCAAAACAGTGAACAATGTAGACCGCGAAAACGCGTTTTCGGCAAGGCGTTGCTAGGCAGCGTGACAGAAGGTACTCGAGGAATTAAGCTTGCCCTTTCTTGCAAGTGTTGCGTAACCTTCCAATCCTGGCGCGCTTCGACACTCGCTAACTAGCAACGTCGTTCTTATTAGAGATAAACTTATTATAAAGAATCGCCTAGAAGTCTCCGACATAATACGGCTGGCTAATCTAGGGAATTTGCAGTTTGCTACACTGGTTTAAACCAAGAGGGTTCGACATATTTGCGAAGGCTAGGAATGCGCATCTATTTTTCTGAGTACATAGTGCCAGCAGTTAAGCAATTGTCATTAGAGAGTATAACCTTTGGGACATAGTAAGTAACACAAAATCAAACACGTCGCGCACTTATAAGCCTTATCTCGTCCAATTTCTCAGCCAGCCCCGCAAATGATACTATCCTCTATTGCAACAAAATTCAACCGCCAGTGCGTCCACCAGCAATCCGAATACTAATGTCCAGTTATCCCAATACACCTTTTGGACACTACCTTGGTTTGGCCTTGTCTCAATGTCCAACATCCAGGAACAAACACCACCGAGACCAACACGAACTTATCTCTTGGAGCCCATCCGCCTATCATCACTCACTCCTCCGTAGAAATTTGGAGACCTCCGACGTTTTTTAGATGTTTTAGGCTGCGGGTATGCATTGAGAGCGGGTTCACCAGCTGAGCTTTAAGTCTCCTCAACAGGGTGCGCGGCCGTCGTATCTGTGAAGCCATTGGAGTGAGATTGGGGGGTTGACGACTCGCATCCCAGATGCCCCTCTTGAGGTTGCGATTGGTGATGCTGATCCTCATCCACTGGAGCTTCCTTTGCGGCGAGGTAACCAGCGTCCTCCGCGTCTGTGGGATCTGAGACGTGATTGTGATCAGATGATTCAGATGATTCAAATGATTCAAATGATCCAAATGATCCAGATAAAGGGTGACCAGCGTCCTCCGCATCTGTGGGATCTGAGACGTGATTGTGATCAGATGATTCTGATGATTCAAATGATTCAAATGATCTAGATAAAGGGTGACTAGCGTCCTCCGCATCCGTGGGATCTAAGACGTGATTGTGATCAGATGATTCAGATGATTCAGATAAAGACGACCCTGCCTTCACAGTTCTTGCGGTCTCATTCGCAGCTAAGATGAATCCATCGCGTTTTCCCTGGGCCCAGTCTCTCGCATTCCGGAATATGGTAATTCCTTCTCGAAGACTACGAGGGCTATTAGCTAAAGCCAAAGATCTCAGCTAAATCATGTCAGCAAGACTCTTTCATTTTCCGCCAAGACAAACACATCGCGCTGTTCTTGCGCGCGTTCCCAGCATTCTGGAATGCAGTAGCACCTTGTTGGAATGATGCAAAACCACTCACCTGAGTCATGTGGTATTCAGGAGGGCCTCCAGGGCCCGACTGGGTTACATGGGTAGTGTAAATATTGAGTGTCCCGTCATAATAAGTTGAAGTGATCGTGTAGGCATTGCCGTCGTAGACCAGCTCGTCTTGACCATAGGATTGTAGCCGATGCATTGCCCTCGCTCCTATAGCACCGTTATAGCAAGCCTGTCGTTTCGCCACATTAGCACCACCACTAGGGCATTTAGCCTCGAGGAATAAGTTAGGTGCTACTGGAGCAGTTCGATGTTTTGTTGGAATGATGAATGGGCCTAGGTCTTTTCTGACCCGTTGGTCGATATCACCAAGGTAAGCTCCGTCGTAGAAGTCTGGCTTTGCATCTACAATAGTACTATTGGCTATTGTATCAACCCTTGTGAAGAGCAGGTCTTGTGCATTTCGAATATCGGCGTTACCAGATATAATAGGGATCACGGTTCTCATTATGTCGCCCTCGTTAATTACCCGCGAGTTCTTCTGCTTGAAATCTTTGAACTTCGAATCTGGCCACCGAGATAGCGAAAGCGATAGTCTCCGTCGTGTTAGGCATTGATAGAACCCTTCTAATGCAGGTTCTGGGGTTATTCCCCATTAGGATAGTCATATCCTTCAGGGTAAATCCCGTTCTCGATCAGATGTTGCTCGAAATTTGGATCGTAGGCACAAGATTTTCTGATCTTCATTTTGCTTCTTCTAGAGGAATAGCTAGAGCTTATCGTGCTTGTAACGCTCCTCGGCGCCGGGTACTAAGAGGGAGTAGTTAGTAACGAGCTAGATACTTTAGCAATTCGGTCGTACCCCTTGAAGATCACGAAGATCTGGACCACCGTCTCTAGCAAATCTCTGTATTTGGTTTGAAGTATCTCGAGTTACGCGTTGAGATGTAGAAGGAGGCCGCTCCGAACTGTTGGCTTGACTTATTCGTCGATCGAGCTCCTTTAATGCTAGGCGAGTGAGCCATACCTTTGAGAGGGAATCGTAGAATTCTGTAGAATGGAGTTTCATGTTTAGTTTGATCCGTTTCGAAGGATGTAATGCGGAGGGAGAGGAAGCGTCAAGTGAGCCTGCTTTAGCGCGCTGTCTTTTGCGTTGTGGTGCAGGCAAATCCAATATCTTTCAAATTGATTACGCACACAATAATGCAGAACTCGTAGACCTCTTGAGCAGCTGGATAGAGTGAACTTGCAGCGTATCTTAGTTTTCCTCTCACCGAACAGCTTTATCATCCTGCGAGTAACGAGTAACCATTGATCGTGGACGTGCCGAGCCTGCTATGTTGCCCCATTCTTCTTTCCATGCCATGACTAGCGGCAAACATGCAGCGTCGGAATGCCGATTTCCCCAGCATCTCCAATCCCTCTCCCCCTTCTTCACATCCAGTCCACTTCCAAGCATCAATTTCCGACACAACTTCCACTCTGACTGAGAATCAACATTGCAAGCTGTTGGTTTGACCAATCACGTGGCCTCTTAGGAATGTCGCTAGCGCGGAGCCTCAATCATATATTAAGGTTCCCACCACCCAAATACATAGAACAATCAAGAATCATCAACCACAACGCAACAGGCATACTACGTGTATATTACGTACGTGCTTCGCGTTTCTGATGAAACCGACACAAGCTAAATAAACACGTCCACGCACGTCCCTGCTCATGATGAAGGCCCTAGTCTGTGATTTCCCAACCTGCCCGTCAGTTCACCGAACCTGAACTCACTTATCTCTCTCTAGGATATCAGAATCAAGAATAAATACCGCGTCGAGCGCAGGATCGGGGAAGGAGGCTTTGGAATCGTCTACTCTGGTAAGGCTACTTCTCCTATATAGGCACCGGAGTCTAACTGTAGAAGGTATCGATGTAGAATCACATGAGGAGGTCGCCATCAAGCTCGAATATAGAGGAGACAACATGCCTATACTTGATCGCGAAGCTAGTGTCTACAAAGCTCTCTTTGGTGGAATTGGAATACCACGCGTCCGCTGGTACGGGACGGAGAGCGAATTCAATGTCATGATCTATGATCTTCTCGGCCCAAGCCTGGAAGACCTCTTCAACTTTTGTAACCGAAAGTTCTCACTAAAGACGACCCTCCTACTTGCCGATCAACTAATTCCTCGCATGGAACATATCCACAATAAATTTTTCATCCATCGTGATATCAAGCCTGATAATTTCGTTATGGGGACTGGCAAGCTTGGAAATGTGGTATATGTTATTGACTTCGGCCTTGCCAAGCAGTATATGGATTCAAAAACAAAGATTCATATAAAATACTACGGCGAGCGCGAGTTCGGGGGCACTAGTCGTTATGCGAGTGTGAACAATCATCTGGGAGTCGGTATGTATAAATCCAACTATAGGAGATGATAACTAAGCGTAACCTAGAGCAATCCCGCCGCGATGATCTCGAATCTCTCGGATATATGATGATTTATTTTGCCCGCGGCTCTCTGCCCTGGCAAGGCTTGAAAGCGGCGACAGAGGACGAAAGAAACCAGCTTATTAAAAATAAGAAGGTCAACGCCTCGACCAAGGACATTTGCGGTGACCTCCCAACGGAATTCGCAGCCTATCTCAAGTATGTCCGTGATTTGGGGTTTGAAGACAAGCCTGATTACTCCTATCTTCGCAAACTCCTCGGCGATCTCTTCATGCGTGAGGGTTTTCAGTATGATAACGTATTCGACTGGACCATTAAGAAATTCTTCATGACCCGTGACAAGATCGACCCGCCAGCTCCAACTCAAAGTCCGATGAGAGGCAAGAAGCGTCGACGAGCTTCCACAGAGCTGGCTTCCGCTGGCCAGCCACATTCTTTGTCAGATCAACCTATTACTGAAAAGTAATACCAAGGTCGAGTTAATATCGTAGAATCTCGTGTATAATATATACTTAGTTTTATTTTATAACGAAATTTTATGATATTTATAAAATTCCCCGGGTTGTTATATAATTAATTACTTTTAGCTTACTTACTTTTGTTAGATTCATAATTCTTGGGTTCTATTTATTTGTTATAATAATAATGGTAATAATAATAATCAAAAGCAATATCATATTACAGTCTATCACTTCTTAGCTGATATAGGTTCACCTTTCTACGTTATATTCTTTATCGCCATTTCGGTCAGAGCATGATAAACTAGGAAACATCAGACGTCTTCGGGAATGCACAATTTGTCATATTTTGGTAGATGGGGGAGCACAAATCTGGCGCTTTGTGGCGCTCCTTGGCTTTGGGGGTTTCCCCGTCGTCCCACCAGAGTGTTCTGCATGTAAACACGGAGATACCTCCTTTTCAGGGCTAAGCGTTGCGTTGCGTTATTTGATTTGTGGCGCAACGGGGAATTCTTACTACCATTCCCGACCGAACTGGAATTGAAGCCGCTTCCATAAACCGTAGAACTTGTAAGTAAGTGCCTGCCGATCGGAATACTAAATCGATTAACCGCAACTGTATAAACATTCCTATCGGCTAGAATAAATATATTAGAATAGTAGCGCTATAAATCGCGATTGTAAATAACCGATAGCTTGCATCCCGTTTACAATGCCGTTTAAGCTAAGCCTTTATCCTATTTTTATTGCTAGATAAGTAGACGAGAAGTAAGCAAGATTAAAACAGCAGGATTAAGGGCTTTTATTTATTAAAGTCGTATTTCTTATTATATCGAATAGGTAGGGCCGTGTTAAGTAAAGGTTGCTAGGAGTTGTATATATAATATAATCGGCCGATTTATTCTACCTAGCATAAACCGAAAACTTCTATATAGAGACCTTAGTTTTCTCTTATATAATAACGATACTAGTTCTCTTGCTTCTCTAGTCTATAATCTAATAGTGTTTTTTATCCTTTCTATTTTAGATCGAATAAGATATTGACATGGTAGAAGCTTATATAATATATCGACTTCTTTCGTGCATATATAGTACAAGTGATAATACTTGCTTCTTGCAGAAGTTTCTATAAGTGCGTTTATAGAATATATCATATTCTTTAAACGGTAGTCGCAAGGTCTCCCAAAAGCGCCTCAAAAACCTTTATTTCTTGCGAATACAAGCTCAATGTTCTACTAGGATTGTCTCGATTCCAAGGCTTGTTTAATGGTGGCTTTTAATTATTTAAAGCTCAAATATTTTAGTTATAGAGCCACTTCCCCCTCCTTCGATAAGCTTTCTTCTTTATAAGTCATCAGCTCAGACTCTGACCCTCCTTAGAACGCTATCCCTTCTCCAAAAACATGGCTGAAATGTGACTGAAATGTGCCAGGGCTAGCTAGAATTCCAAACTTCCATTGGATATATCCCAACCTCACCGTCAAAAATAAATTATTGGCCAGTTGCACCGACAAACCGTAGACTTTACAGATTTATATTGACCTAGTATCCCACAGCCCCTAGTGAGTCTCTCCATTCTCCATCCTCTGGGCACCAGCTTCTGATATTCATCAATATGGATCTTTTAGTTGAATCTGAATCACTTGCCATTGTGACCATCCTTTTGCTTTGCCTGTCACTTATTATTGTCTCACTGCGGTGCTGGGTTCGCATTTCGATTAAAGGCTTCGGATTGGATGACTGGTTGATAGTTATTGGACTGGTACGAGCATCCGATATATTTCCAGGCGGACAGTGACAGGGAAATGCTAATAATGGCTTTCAATGATTGGACACAAGGTAATGAAGATCAATATATCAATCACTGGCATCGCAAGTCTCTAAGATACTTTGCTGATATATCTATACAGTCTTATTTCATATTCCAGATTTTCTACTGCCTTGATGCGATCTTCACAAAGAGCGGCATTTATATCGCCCTCGCCCGGCTCAGCGCCAACAACCGCAGGGTCTATTGTCCTACTATGGTGGTAATGGCAATCATTATCGTTGAAGGAGTCATTACAATCACCATTGTACTTTCTGTCTGCACACCAATCGAAACCCAGTGGAACCCCGCTGCCAGGAAATGTCTTTCGCCTTCGGTTATCATCGATATCAGTTATTTTATCTCTGCGGCTTGTATATTGACAGATTTCTCCTGCGCTATTCTCCCTATTTTGCTTCTTTGGGATGTTCAGCTGAGCTGGAGAATCAGGTGCACACTTGCTTGTATCCTAAGTTTTAGTTTCCTGTAAGTTCGGCCTCCACCAAGACCTCCTTCACCACCCCATGCTAAACACAGTTGGTCCCTAGTGCAAGTACAGCCACCATCTTCCGCCTGAAATAATTTGGCCATTACAGATGGAAGATGGATTACCTCTGTAAGCGCCTTCTATCCACAGTCTACGAAATGCCTAACCTTACCTTAGATAGTCTCGCAGATATCGCGCTGTGGTCCATCGTTGAGTTAGGAGTCGGTCTCAGTGCCGGGTAAGTCGCTGCGTTACGACCTCTTCTCCGCTTGATCTCGAGCGGATCTTTGCTAGCTTCCAACGAGACTAAGTACACCAGAAACCAATTCAGCACGATTGGGGATACGGCAACATCACCGGCAAGGATATATCACTTCACGTTATCGTCAAAGGCGGCAAAGCGGCGTTAGCAAGAGAGGCGAGTAGTTAGAATATAATCTTAGATAAAGAATCTATCTTTGTACGCTTAGAGGTCAACATTGTGGAGGAATTTGCCGGTCGAGACGTTATCTAGTGTTCTTGGAGGTGCTTCTAGGTGGAAGCTTGCAGGTTCGGATATGCAGGCATCAACTTATAGTCTTTTTCTATGCCCTTCTCACCTTAACCTAGCCCTACCCTAGGCTTATTTAACGCAAATGGCAGCTTTAACAGCGCCCTAGAGAGATTTTATTATCTTTGCCTTTCTAGTAATTCTTAATTTATCTTTCTACTTAAATAAATTTCTATATAATAAACTAAGTGCTATAATGGCCAAGTTCGATTAGGACGAAGTTTCCAAACTCTTAAGCCGAGCCAGCTGAGTCTGAAAGCCATGCATAAATCAAATCAGCAACACAGACTTTCAAGAGAGAACGCCAAGATAAACCCACACCAGAGCAGCATAAAAAACGAAGCAAGAACATAAAGATATTAAAACCAAAAGATTCCCTACATCGACCTCACAACCCATAACTTTCCAAGCCAAAATACATATCCAAATCCCCCAAGTAAGCTATTAGCAAATCTCTGCTAGAAGCTAGTTAAGACTCTAGTCGAAATAGCAGTAGGATATTGGACCTTGGGGATATTATCCTAGCTCAAAGCCAAATCTTAATTTCAAAACACCAATTCTGCTTTCCCAGCACAACACGATATACAGGAACATATTACTATAAAGCCGTAAAACATCACGAAACTATAATTGTGCGAAATTGAAATCGCCATGATTTTTAAACCAAGATTTCACTTGCGCTTTACTAGTTTAATAGTGCTTTTTACTATTAGAGTTGTGTTGCAAGGCTTTTGTTAATTTAAGATTATAAATAGGATTATGAAATTTAAAACTATTTACTTCTTTTGCTGCTAGATTTAGATTCTTAGCTTTTAATTATCAGGTTTTCTGTGTTTTATATTATTATAGTAATTTAAAAGCCTTTGGTTATTTTGCCTCTTAACTTGTATAATTTTTTAAATATTCACCTTAATTTTTATTACTTTTATATTAAAGCTTAAAGGTTTCTTTGGTATTTACTTTATTGGCTTTATAAGCTTAATAGGACATATATCTTGGGAATTACCTTTAAGTCAAATATTCAATTATAATTGATTATAGCTATAGTATTAACTTTGACCAAGATGATGTTGAATAGGAAAACTTGTCTTATTTTCAATATCTGCGAGATTGAAGTTTATATTTAGATAGAAAGCACAAAAGCTGGCTTTTGAGATTATCTAGGTAAAGGAAAACATCAAGACATAGCATTTACACCCCCCTCACCCTCTTGCTCATCGAGCCCACCCATGCTTTCGCCCCACAGTCCATATCTCAAATTCCTCTTCTTGCCTCGACTCCCCTCACTCGCCTTCCATTCTCCGCCATCTCTCCCTTTCGTGATACCGTCGCTATACTCGTACTTCACTAGCAAATACGCTTCCATGTCTCCCCTCTCACAAACATCATGCGAAAAGACGAAGCTTCCAAACTCCCTTTCGCTTTGATAACCAAGACTCATTCTCGGGACTTTGAATCTGATATCAAGCATCCCGTGATACAGCCCAGGGTACTTCCGAGTGAGGGCGCAGTTGAATTCCACAGCCTGATCAGCAGCATACTCCAATACGTGATGATAATGCAGGTCAGGGGGATGCGTAGTAGGCCGATACTGGACATTGATATACTCTCCAACTTCTGCGTGGGACGGAGCTCGAATAAGTAGCTGAATACGCACAATACTGATTTCGCGTTGGCCGTTGAGGAAGGGGAACATATTCCGATTGAATTGTAGCTGCAACATCGGCTCGTGAATTCCTTTCCCGCCGTGTTTCTGCGTCTGTAGACTGCGATGGAACATGCTCCAAGCATCAGGGAACTGGTACCTAACATTGAAGAACCTCCACCCAGCACCAGGGAGATGTCGTTGCGCAACTTCGTTTGCTGCGACGTGGAGACACTCACCGCCATCGCGAGAGGTGTAGTTTAATGTCATAACCACGTCGGTTAAAGTGTTCAATTCGAACTGGTTGGTTTGAGGTGGCAGTTCAATGCGCCAGCGACTAACCGCACCGGAGAATTCGAAGGGAAGGTAACGTTCGTCGTTGAAATTGATTTCAAACAGACCAGTGTCTGATTGGCCGCTAGAGGTGGCGATTGATTCATATGCACCGAATTGTTGGATGAATCGAGGGTCTGATGCGGACTGTATTTCGTACCCACAGTCCTTACCAGAACAGTCAGGCCGGCAGCGACTGGCAGATAATGGAAGAGATGGATTAACTCGAATGCGGCTGCTAAGTAGTTGCAATCGGCAGTGGACACCAGTGTATGGCCCAATGATGCATGGGATTGTGAGGCCCACGTTGCGAATTCGTCTCATGTATTGTCCTGGGTAATCGAGATCGAACATCCATTCCGGTATATCGATTTCACACTTTCCAGTGGTCTTCAAGAGTAGAAATGCTGCTGGGAATTGCATGTTCAAAGAGATTTGCTTCGTAACTTCTTGCTCTCGATAGTTCATTTCCGCATACGCCCTTTCCATGGTGTGTAATGCCATTTCGAGCCGTTCCCCAGCCAAAAGACCTTCTCGAAGGTTGCTCCAAGCAGAAAGCGGTATGAAGTCTCGCGAGCTGTCACGCCGTTCATAGTAGAACATGTGTTGAGCCTCGAGTGCTGCTTTGGTGGCAAGGTCGTACGCTTGTCGATAGAGAATTGCGGTCTCCTGTTGAAGAAACATATAGAGGTCAAGGTTTGTGGTTTTGTCTCTCATGAAGTCCTGCACCTCAGCTGCGTGTTCAATCTGCCGTTGAGAAATATTTAGATCACGTTGTGAAATTGCTTTCCGACGATCAGCACCAAGTTTTTGCTGTTCAAGTTGCCGAATTTCTAGAGTAATAGTGTCGATTTCCAGGTTCCATTCTTCTAGTCGTCGATCCCATCCAGATTCTATAAAGAAGGCATTCGCAGCGGTATTTGCACTCTCAGACAAGCCCGCAAGGATATTGGCAGCTATGTTAAATTGTGATGACAGTGATGTTCCTCCAGCTATGCGAGCGAAAGTAAGAGGAGTCCCGAATGCTAATGAACGAATTAGCATTGGTATTTCATAGATGATCACAAGCTGGGTCGAATAACACGTGGTCACACCGCACCGTGTTCAGGCATTTTCAAAATTGCAAAGCATTACATACCTCCTGCAACCCCGTCAAAAACGTCAGGAATTGATGCCATAGCTTCTGCGGTCGCTAGAGCACCGCTAGCAGCCCCCTTTAACTCAAGTGCCAAAGCAGTCGACACCTGGAATGCGATCTCATTTGGGATGAGTCCGTTGCGAATAAGATTCTGATAATATGTCAAGCGGCACAGTGCCCCACTCAGGGCTGTTTGAAGGCTCTGCATCTCCCAGTCGTTCTCCCTGAATTGATTCTTCTTCATGTCAAGTGACAAGGCCGTGATCTGTTGTTCGTGGGTGCTCTGCAGCGAGGACAAGTATTCGGCATCTCCTCTCTCAAATGCCTGTAATAGAGAAGCTCCCAGAGCCCGGACATAACCGGTGAGCTCAAGGGCTTTCGGCAGAAGTGATAGAAAGCGGTATGGGTGACGTTTGTAAGGTGAATGGTTAATCTGGTACTTATCAAAAGATCCCTCGAGCCTAGAAGGATTTCCACAACTGTTATAGGAAAGCTGGGATCGGGCATTGGCAAGGCAGTCGTAAATCTCAATCAATCGTGGGTTGAGGGCTGGTGCGGATGGAACAAAGATATCAAGTGTCATGTTCGGTTGTTCGGTTGACTGCATCGAATACTTCCTAGGTCGGGGTCCAAGTATTCTTTCCATCACGTCGAAGATCATCGACGCTCTTTGATTTGGAGCGGGAGATGATTCTTGAGCTAGGCTATTTCCCCACTGCAGTAAAGTTTCAAGATAATCTAATATCACAGCACGAGCTTGCACTCTTTTTGGGGGCATGTCTTCTGTGACAGAGCTTGATGTTTCATCCCACTTATTGTTCTGACGCAAGGGACTAAAAGTCATCTCGTACCATTTCAAGCTAGCTTCAAATTGGCCTTGAGATCTGAGGTGCCCAGCAATTGTGACGCAAGTACTGAAGTTCGAAGGAGGAATCAATGGAGCACCGGGATCGAAGTAGATAAAGAATGGATATGCCTTCAATGGGGTAGGGAAAGAAGTCATGGGCGTGGTTGGATTCGGGCTACCAGCTACGAGAGACACAGCGGTATCTGTTGGTATATCGTAACGAAAGGAGTCTGCCCCATTGACTACGCTGAAGGTAAGAGAATCACCTAGTCGCCCCGAAAATGTGAGCTGAGGTGCCGAGCTTAAACCCGTTGAGTGAAACCCTTCATCAGATCTGCGAGGTGTCGCAAAAGTACCGAAATGTGCTCGACACCAATTCAGATGAACCATCGGCTTCGGTGTCCAAGTGAGCAAGGTCTGCAAGGTGGGATCTGTAGATGATCTATTGAAATCCGGGTCCCATAATGAAGCAGGAGCTGGAGTGTTAGCCCCCAAAGAAGCGTTCTGGTCAACATCATTACCATTGAACCAGGTAGCAGGTGTGATCCAAAAGTAGAATTCGTCAATGTTCAAGGGGGCCTCCCGTTCTCCTGGGCCGTTTGGAACTTGGCTGTATATTTCAAGTAGCGGTGCTGATGCAGCTGCTACCCGAACGAATTCAACTCCCATTTTGATGGCAGCATTCATCCATAAGGGAATCTGACTTTGACCGACCACTGATGTCGACGAAGGAGTTGGGATCGAGGAAATAAGAGATTTGCGAGCAGTGTGGCTTGGTATCGTGAGTAGATTGATGCCATTGATAGCTGTATCAGCTGGCCCTAATAAAATTGACGGGAGTTCTAAGTCTTGCAATCCTGTGGTCTTCGAATTCGGAATATGAGCAGCAGGCCAAGAAGTAAGACCTCCTGGCTTGGGGATCGTGAGAACATTTCTTCTCAGCTCATTGGCCAGAAGTCGAAACCCCTCGGACTTTTGTGCTTTGTGTAAGTCGTCCCACTGAATCCAGTTCTCTTGGTATATCTGTCGCCGCTTCTGGGCCTCCCAAACTTCCGAGGTTCTAAACTTTGCATCCCAAAGCTGAGCGAACTCAGGTGTCGAATGAATCTCAGGTTCGAGACCAAGTCGAATTCTGGATACCAACCGATGAACACAGTCCAAGGCATCGTCAATTCTCGTGGCTCTTTCATGAGCTCCGGCTTCAACATTGAGCAGCAACAGTTCTGACAGGTCTAAAGGGGATTTTGCGAATGAATCTTTGCTGAATGGCAGCAATACCCGGTCTTTGTCACACAGATACGCGAGCATCGCTGCGCGAGCACGTAGGCGTAGCCCATCATTGACTTTCTGGATCTCATCCTGGTTTCCCAATACCGAAGAGGCATCTTGAAAAAAGGAACTGAGATTCTGATTTCCAGAACTATCTCCAATGGCCATGTTAGGATCCTCAGCTGACCACAGCCAAGGTTCGGCCATTTCAAGACACTTGCTGAGCACTCGTTTCTTCAAACGATGTACACATAGCCCAGCAAACCAACACCGGATCGCCCATTGCTCGTTAGACAGGTCAGCAGTAGACACGTCATAGCTGCCTTGGCTATCAAAGTACTTCTGAGCTAAAGGAGCAAGCCTGACGTCGTTGACGACGTAGCGTAGTAGATGCCCAGGTTGGGAATTCTGTTGTGTTGCTTCATTGAACAGCATCCAGCACTGACGGCTTCTGGATTTTTGTACCCATTGCCGGAGTTTGCAATAATCGAAAATACGCTCCCACCAGTCAAAAAGCGCTGCCTTTCGCTGGGGAGTAGGCTGAGCTCTCTGTTCCGAAACATCTGCAGCCGTGTCATTGTTATCCATTACAGGCAAGAGATTAAAGTCAAAATTAGCTCGATGTATGAGGAATGTAGAGCTAGAAGGGGACTCCCGATAGTATGAAGTACCCAGAAAGTCATCTGGATGGTCAAGGAAGTAGTCTAGTTCCGATTCGCGCAGCCGATCTTGGTGGTTCGGCTTTGCTGATAACTGGAATCGAGAAACAAGAAGAAGGCCTTTAAAAGCCCGCTGATACGTCCGACGAATATCTCGAAGGCTGCTAGTGTACTGTTTATCCAAGAAGGCTGCTGCAGAGGTACATAGATCTAAGCCCTTGCCGAGTGGACCGGACTTAGACTCACGGAAGAGGTTTGAAGCTGGGACAACAGATACAGTATCCCCAGTATCAGGTCCCATATACTTGATCTGAAACCCCGTGATCTCGTGATGGAGGTTCAACAAGTTACGCGGAGTCTTTTCGAAATGGACTTCGATATGGTAAGCACCCCGTTGGAGGAGCAGTGGGACTGACTCGCTGGCTGGAGCTGACTGTCCTTCACCATGATGGTTCAGGAGCGTCCATGACTTATCACCACGCTGCAAGGTTACCAGCCAGCGATGGCCATCTCGGACAGCGTCAAAACGCGGTCTCTCATTGCCAGCACGAGGATTGCCAGCGTAAAAGGTGTACTCTCCGCTGTTCTCAACGAGCAACGATCCACTCCAGCATACTTTGAAGCACTGTCCCCCTCCCAGTGCCTCCTCATTTGACTCACGAACTGCAAATCCATTGACAGCAGTTACTGCATCAGCCCGCTGAGGCGGCAGTTTGAGACCAAGATGGGGGATGATGGTAGGGAGTGGCGTGTTGAATTCATTCTCGCGGTGCCCAAAAAAGGTCAAATCGCCAGTGACACAGCGCCAGACTGTCGTAGCACCAGCCTCGCCATCAACCTCGAATTGGCCAAGGAGCCCCGTCCCAGCCAACCCGAGGATAGATGCAAAGGCGCCGCCTGAAAAATGGGGATCCCAAGTATAGTCAGACGGAAGGGCGCCTGATTCGGATTCCCAAGCACTGGCGACGGGCAAGTTCTCGTCTGCAAAGAGACGACGGAGGACCGCCCACGCCGCAGCGCGTGTGGTGCTGGTCCTGTCATGCTTTGTGGACGCTGATACGTGCTCTGACAGATGGTCTGCAATGATTTCACAGCGATGGTGAAATACGGCAAAGTGGCGCTGGAAATACTTGAAGCGCTCTTCCTCGGACGGCTCCTGGACAAGCCTGCGTACCGCGCCTTCGAAATTGGAGAAGATGGCGGCGAAAGGGGCAAGGACAGCCCTCGGGGCGAAGTAGAGATTCTGGAAGGCTTGCCTCTCTGCTTCTGAAAGCTGCCGAGATTTCATCAGCTTCTTGATAACCGCCTCCTCTGGCAGCGGGAGTCTGAATGCCAGATGGCCTGTTGCATTGTGATCGTAGTGGAAAGGCGTGTGGGGGTCAGAATTCCACATCGAGGGTGTTGTAGCTGAGGCAGCAAGGTCTATTCGGAATATGGAAGCCTCATGGCCCACTCGTTGCCCGTCCTGCTCAAGGGCGCAAGCAAAGAAATGCTCGCCAAGAGAAGCAAGCGCATCATTCTCCTTGGAAGGGATATAACCAAGATCAAGGAGAGAGCTCGTAATCTTCTTCCAGCTCCAACCAGAGATCTGCTCGTCGCTCACGTCTACGCGTAGGAGGCGCCCGCGTAATTTCCAGAGGCTGGATTCATCATCTGGATACCTGAGTGGGTCTACAGCAGATTCCAAGACATTCGGCAACATGAATGGATCATCCCATCGGACATGTTCGTCAGTCGTAAACAGAAAACTGATCTCGCCCAAGGTAAACTGGGATGCGCAAACCTTGGACACAACTTCGGCGAATCGCAGCGTGCTTGTTGGTTTGGCATACCAGGCGTCCGCCTGACTGAATCCAGCCAGCGACGAGAGAAGATCCATGTTCTTCTCCAACTCCTTCCGAAATCCGGATTTGCGGTGCATTCCGCCACACTCGGACCTTGAATATGCCTCAATGTGGTCAAGAAGCATCCCAACAGACTCATTTCGCACGCTGGGCCGTCCTTTGGAGGGTTTCCATAGACCTAGCAAGGTACCGCTACTCCCTGCAGCGTGCCCGGGAGAGGAAGTAGTAGCTGGCGCTGGCGTATGTAAAGGCAGACCATATGAGGAGACTAAGGTGGTTGGCCGTGATAGAGATATCTCGAAATGGTCTCGGAGCATTATGAGCGCTGCCAGCTGCCGTATGAATTCGCTGTTGATGGACCCATTCTCGAATAAGGAGAGGGTAGTGGAAATATCAGCAAGGTCACCGAAAGATATCGCCGGCCCATCTAGGTGACGTAGGACTTTCCAGAGCCGAACGAAGACCAACAGCTTGCGAAGGGTGAAAATGGGATCATCCCCCGAAGCGCCCAGAGATATTTGAAGTTCCCCGGTGTTATAAAACTCAGATGGAGGGAGTTCCCAGTGAATATTCGTCCCATCTTGAGGCTCAAACGGCACATACTTGCATTTCCAAAGCTCGATGAATTCACAATATTTTAAACCACTGGATTTCAAAAGCCAAGAGACAGACACAGCTGGCGGGATTGAGACTTCCACAGTTAGCCCGAGGACAGATTCCAGGAATTCCTTATCGCCAAGTGAACCACTGAACAAGTTCGCATACTCGTCATGGGAAATGTGGAGGTATTCCAGAGCAATATTGAATCGTACTGGATAACGCCAAACATCTTTCCGGAAGCGGTTCGGTTCATTTTTAGCATCCATCGGAAGCTCCGTGATATCCTTGTGGAAATGCCGCATGAGCTCGAATCGGCCTGTTCCTAAAGAAGAGAGTAAGGAACGACAAACATCCAAGCCCTGGGCATAAGGCAAATCAGGAGCGGTGAAGCACTGTTTCATTGCTTGATAAACCTCTGGATTCTGGGGATTCGCTGGGGATGAATGCTGTGGTGTAGCAGCAAACGCGGAGCGCTGGTCATTCTTGGTGTGGGTTAGTACAATGCCGCTATTTGTGCTCAGAAATATGCCTCGAGCTTGACTTGGGTTACTTCCCAGTGCCTCGAGGTTCTCGTTGATGATATCGAGCCTAGATAATCTAGACTCCAAGTTCGCAAGGCTGGCTTGCAGTTTTCCAGGAGAGCCTCTCCGGGTAGACAGAAGATTGGCAATTTTGACTTTTGGTTCACCAACAGAGAGATCAAGCATATCATATAAATAAGCAATTGGTCCCAGGGGGGAGAGGTTGCGTGGCGGATTGCAATCAATCAAAGTTCCGTCTGCATTGACTGGAGCAAACTTCCAAAGAGACTCCTCTGTATCTTGTGTTGCAGTGGATGACTGACTCATAAACACTGCAAAAATGTCTTTTGCAAAGGGATGAGCAACAGTTCCTGAAAGAGCAGATTCGAAATCTCCTTCGGACAGTGGATACGCTGTACTCTGGGTAGTAAAGCCACGAGCGTAGAGGGCTTCCATAACGGAGAATTGCAAATTTGGTGGACAAGAAGAGCTGGCTTGCACTAGCAAAACCACGGTCTCGAGTCCATTACGTAGCCAAGACTGAGCCCCAAAGTTATTTGGGAACATGGCCATTATAGTCTTTCCGACTGTGTCATCGTCAAGGGGGTTGCTGAAGTCGAAGGTTCCAGGGTATTGATTGATAAATTGCTTTAAGATATCATCTGTTGGCACGGGAAAGGTGGTTATCTGGCTGGGACCTGCTACTGTAAAAGAAACGCCTTTTTGTTGCACGGCGAAGAACTTTTGCACCCGTTGCACAAACGTGTCAGCTCGCTGTAGAGTGGTCCCTGGAAGTGTAAAAGAAGGTAGAAGGTTCTGATTTGAAGCGGACTTGGTAAAGAAGTTTTCCCACTGCTGCTGTGTAATCTGGACGAGGTCGCTAACACTATTGACTGGCGTTTGGACTTCAATGGCAGCCACGAGGTCAGATTTGCCCCGGGTGATTGCTTGCAGAAGCAGGGTTACATATGACTTTGGGTATTTCTGAATAGATGGTCCCCAAAAACTGGAGTTGATTTCAGCAGTCAACCCCTTGTACTGGAGCCAGTCAATGTAAAGATTGGGGCCAGCTGTTGGTGAGCTCCCAGTGGACAGAGTTGTAATGTCACATATAGGTCCAATTGCGGGCGAGCCTAATGCAACCAAACGCCTTGCAGCTTGATAGATATTGATCTTGGAAATCGCCAGACCAGGTGGAGATGGATCAACTGTTACGGGGCCTTGTTTATCTTCAAGTAGCCCGTTGTCCAGTGCTGTTTGCAACTGAGTTGTGAGTTGATCCTCGGTTGCCATTATTGCGGAGTTATATCGTTGTTGAATAGACACTGATGATGGAAACGTAGCTCCCAAGTTATAAAAGAATGGCGCTGGCACAGTAAAGAAGGGAAGTGGATTCAAATACGAGTCAGATGATTTTTCTGGGTTTTGAAGCACAACCGAAGCTTGTGGATAGCTGGCCAAGGGCTGCCCAGTTTCCACTGGAAATGTGATTCCTGCCAGGGTAGCTGTGCTGGGCGTTCCAGAGAGGAGCTGTCCGTTTGTCATCCTTTCACAGAACACCGCGGCGGACGCGGCTGCAATATATTTTGCAAGTGTTGAGGAATCTGCATTGTGTTGCAGGTGGTATGTCTGAATATTGGATTCAAGTTGCTGGCGTGCATTATCGGTATTCGAATTAACCGGGAGAGGGTCTCCTTTGACATCCACAAGAGTGGTATACATCAGATGTACGTCAATACTTGGGGCAGGAACCGGATAGAGTGAACGATTCCATGTGATTTCTGAAGCAATCTGGAAACACTGAGGAATAGTGAGAGGATTCTCACGGGACTCTAGTGCGGTCTTTTGAGGCAAGTCTGCGGTTGGATGGTCCTGGGCCAAGATGAGATCGATGGATGTGAGAAGCTGGGAGAACAAAGGCGGGTTTCCCTTAGGGTCAAGTGGAACGAAGGGTGTGTTAGAAGGAAGACCCAGAACGTCCACTGGCAGTGAGAAATAGGCGCTGACAGGCAACCCAGTATAGGTTGACTGATCCGTTACCAGATCTTGAGAAACCGTCGGTATATTGTACTCAATAGTGCTGTCTGGAATCGTTAGGCCTGCCCTTTTAAATTCGAACCGTGCATCAAACGATGGCCCTCCTGGATGGGGGCTTAGCGGCTTAACAACGATTATAGCTGTAGCCACTGAGGATTCCTGGGGAACAGTTACTGTCTCGACCTGATTGACTATAGGGAGCATGATTTGCTCTGGCAGTTGTGCGACATCTTGAACGATAGACTTGTCGAGAGTTTGTATCGACTGGTCAAGTGTGGGATTTGGTTCGTTAACAATACTGGTTGGGGTTATAGAGTCCGCTACGCCCTTCGCAATCCCTAGTTTCATGCCTTTGGAAGGATCCTGGACTGTTAAGCCATACGCAGTGATCTCGAGGCCTTCGAGGACCTTCCTGAAGGCAGCTGGAAGTATTGGCCGACTTGGAACCAACTTCAGAATGATGAGAGTTGGCATGTTGTCCACCAATTTCAAACAACTCTAAAGGCGAAGTTTTGGATTACAGGAGATGATAAATGGCTGCAGTGGTATCTAGCTGGATCCCTGGAGTCTGGTGGTTTGGATAGTTGGTGGTGAGTGAAAGGAGTGAAAACTCCCACCGTCTGCGGGACGAAAGCACTCGGTACGCGGGGTACACAAAGCCATTGGCGTGGGGAGCAAGGAGCCATGGCAGGAATTATTAGAAAGCTCCATCGGATCAGAATAGGGCCTCTGATGTGGTGATAGCTGTGAGATGTTGTTCATGAGGCGTAAAGCCTATGCATGCAAGCCGCGCTGAAAGAGGACGAGGTGTCGTTGAGCTGAGAGGTGCAGCTATTGATCCTTGCTACTGCAGGAGGAGAGTCAAAGGGGCGCACATTTTCAATACTTTGTATGTTTGGGGTTCATTGGAGATTCATTGGCCTTTACCGTCGCAAAAGGAACTTTCCCTTCACATGCCAGCTGTCCTTCCAGCTTTACTGGTGTGGTTTCACAGCATCCATGTGTTTCTTTTCTCAACTAGCCAGCCTTATGATGGTCAGCACCAATTGCGGAATATTCTTTGAATCCTTCGAGATATTTGGGGTCTAGTTACCCCTCGCAATGTGGACAGATGTATCGATGAACTATAATCAATAAATTATGAACAATCAATAATGAATAATAAATAATGGATGATGAAGAATGAACAATGAACAATGAATAATAAATAATAAATACTGATTAATAAATAGCTAAACAGATGAATAGATGGACAGATGGACAGATGGACAGATGAAAGATGGATATATGAAAATGTGGAAAGATGGATAGATGACTACTGTGATCTTTCTATGTACAGTATCTTATCCACACACATATCTGTGTCTTCAGCTCCTTTAAACGCCATATGAACCACCCAATGCCCGCCAGTCAGGACTTGCATCTCGACGGGGTGTAAGCCAATGTCCACTCGACTCGACATATGCTATCTCTTATGCAGAAGCTCCATTAACAAGACTTGAACAGGGAATGTGTGAGAAGATACAGTACACTATTTACTCCCACACTTTTGGTCCCTTGGGAGCTCATCGAGTGCAACCAATCACCCTCTTTCTTGCTGGCCTTGATCGGTTGGTTTGATCTGTTGATTGATTGTAAGTGAGTACTCAAAGTTTTGGCTCTCAATTCTGGGCTCGGAGCCTCACTCTGTTACCGAAAAACACCCACAATTCAATCACAAAAGTATCGTCTGCTCTGATAACATGGCTCCCCATTCAGGCGCAAATCATGGCGCTGCTGGCTTGAACCATCGCCCGGCACTGAACAGCAACGAGACTCTGTCTGGACAGCCTTCAAATGCCCCGAGTTCTTCAACAGTACCACTTCCCTCAATTTCACTTCCAAAGGGAGGAGGATCTATTAGAGGAATGGGCGAGAAATTTAGTGTCAACCCTGCGGACGGAACTGGAACCTCAACCATCCCCATCCGCACAAGTCCCAGCCGACGCGGCTTTGGCCCAGATCTTTCCTTGACTTACAGTTCGGGGTATGGAAATGGCGCTTTCGGCTTGGGTTGGAGCCTCTCAGAAACAAGCATCGCGAGGAAAACTTCCAAAGGTTTGCCACAATACGACGACAGTCTCGATTCGGACGTTTTCCTACTCGGTGGGGTGGACGATCTAGTCCCTCTGTTCAAAAAGGATGAGAAAGATGCCATTCTTTACGACAAAGACACCAACGAACCAATTTTACACGAGGAAACTCGTGATGGGTACAGAATTCGACGATACGCTCCTCGAGTTGAAGGCTCGTTCACGCGCATCGAAAGATGGTCCAGCTTCGACGATCCAGGAGACGTTCATTGGCGAGTTACCTCCCCTGACAGCACAACCAGCGTCTATGGGGCGACCTCAAATTCTCAGCTATTTGACCCCAATCAAGGCCCCAATCAGCATCACCGAATTTTCTCCTGGCTACTTTCTGAGCAATATGATATGTCGGGCAATGCCATTATCTACGAGTACAAAGAGGAGGACTCCGCGGGTATCCCTTCCAATTCCACAAACGAAAGAAATCGAACAGAAAAGTCTCGGTCTGCAAATCGATATCTGAAAACTATCAAATACGGCAACAAAACTCCTAACCGTGATGGTGAAACCTGGCAATCCTTCTCCGCTTTCCGGATCCCCAACGATGACTGGATGTTCGCTGTAGTTTTTGACTACGGTGAGTTTGATACAGAACATCCCAAATTCAACGACAGTGGGCAATGGCTGTGTCGAAAGGATCCCTTCTCTTCCTACCGGTCTAGGTTTGAAATTCGCACGTATCGATATTGCAAGAGAATTCTCATGTTCCACTATTTCCCAGCCGAACTTTCAAGAGAACGCTACCTCGTTTCGTCCACCAATTTTGTATACGCCGAGCACGATTCTATCACCTATCTCAAGAGCGCAGCCCAAGTCAGTTATATGCTCGATGGCGACAAACTATGTAGCCAAAGCTTGCCTCCTCTGGATTTTGAGTACTCATTGTTTCCCAGTGATGACGTTCTCATAGAGCTCCAGGCCGAGGATATCGACCCAATTAGTGCCCAGAACATGCCTTCTGGTGTAGATGGATACTCACACCAATGGGCTGACCTCGATGGAGAAGGGCTCTCTGGGGTTCTTATTGAACAAGGCAGTGGATGGTTCTACAAGCGAAATCACAGCGCAAACAACACCTCTATCAAAAGCCAAGATGACAGTATTTCCCCAGCCTTTGGGCCGCTGGAAGAAGTTTTCTCGAAGCCTCCAACTACGACGGCGTCCGGACGAGTTCATTTTGCAGACGTCAAAGGAGATGGGCTCATTGATTTGGTGCAAACGGATGGTTCCACATGGGGGTTTTATAGCCGCCAAATGCTACCAGATCGCAGATGGCTCCCTTTCCAAGAGTTTAAAACCCACCCCAATCTCCATTTCAATGAGCGTACAGTGTTTTTAGATCTCACGGGTGATGGACTGGCTGACATCTTCATCACTGAGGACAACGCTTTCGTCTATTATCCCTCTGTTGGTGAAGGTGGCTACAAAGACCCTAGTCGAATATTCCAGGCCCTTGATGAAGAAAAGGGACCCCGTCTTCTGCTTGGAGACTTTGAACAAACTATCCACTTGGCCGACATGAGTGGGGATGGGTTAACGGATTTGGTACGGATACGCAATGGAGAGGTTTGCTACTGGCCAAATACCGGATATGGGCAATTCGGAGCAAAGGTCACACTGGATAACTCTCCACTGTTGGATAACCAGGGCTCCTACAACCCATCATTCCTCCGTATCGCGGATATTGATGGCTCGGGGACATCTGATCTTCTTTACATCAGTCCAAAGGGCATCGATATTTACCTCAACAATGCGGGGAATGGGTTTTCGGATCGAAAGCGTCTGTCCCACGTTCTTCCTGTAGACAGATTCTCAACAGTCGAGACAGTAGATCTTCTTGGAAACGGAACTGCCTGTATTGTTTGGTCTTCAAAACTCCCAGGAAACTCTGAAGTATCAATGAAATACATTGATCTCACGCGAGGCAAGCCGCATCTGCTCATCGGACAAAGGAACAACATGGGAGCCGAGACGCGTATACATTACGCACCCTCCACAAAATTCTACCTCGATGATAAGCAAGCAGGGAGGCCATGGATTACCACTCTCCCTTTTCCCGTGCAGTGTGTAGAAAAGGTCGAGAAATTTGAGCGAGTCAGCGGCAACCGCTTTGTAAATCGATATGCCTATCACCATGGGTTCTTCGACGGGTTTGAAAGAGAATTTCGTGGCTTTGCCATGGTGGAGCAGTGGGACACTGAAGACTTTGATGAATCTTCGGTTTCCGCCACAAAACTTGATCGAAGATGGCATGCTCCCCCTGTGCACAGCAAATCATGGTTCAGTACAGGAAACTTCCTTGGTGAGGGGAGTACCCAGCTCTCTATGGAATACTTTGAAATTCCCGAGTCCCACGAAACAACAAATGGGCTTTCTACAACACTCTTAGAAGACTCGGTTCTACCATCTGGCCTCAACTTGGCTATGACGAGGGAAGCATGTCGAGCTCTCAAAGGTCACCTACTCAGAAGCGAAGTGTATTCTGATAATAAGAGTCCAAAGGCAAAAATCCCCTACACTGTTTCCGAGAGCAACTACACCGTGCGGTTTCTCCAGCCTGAAGACGTCCACGGCCATGGGATATTTGATGTTGTGCCCAGAGAGACCTTGAAGCTCAGCTTTGAAAGAAATCTGGGAGATCCTCGTATTTCCCATGGGCTTGTAATTGAGATTGACAAATATGGGAATCCGCTGAAGTCAGTTCAAATCGCGTACGGCCGACACTCAAGTCTGCTCCAGGAAGCAAGCGACCGCAAAACTCAAGAGACACTTCTCATGACCTATTCTCAGAACCTCACAACCAACGGCATTGATGATCCGATGTGCTACCGACTCCCTCTCATGTATGAAACGCAGTCATACCAACTGTATGGGTATGCGGCCGAGCTTGTTGATCGTTTTGGATTATCCCAATTTCCAAAGAACGAGCTTGCTCGTCTTCCTGTAATTCCGTACGAAGCTCGTTCAAATGGAAGCAAACAAAAGAGGCTGCTCGGAAAATCACGAAATCTATTCCGTAGTGATGATTTAGCCCATCTCCTGCTGCCAGGGAAATTGGAAAGCATGGCATTTGCAGGAGCGAGTTTCACACAAGCATATACACCAGGGTTATTAGAGCTCTACCAAAGGCCAGCTTCAGATTCAGCGGAGCCCGTAAATGATATACTGATCCCTGATGTCAGCGAGGTCCTAGGGATCAATGGGGGCGGGCATGTTGATCTAGATTTGGATGGGAATTGGTGGATTCCATCTGGAAGAACCTTTTTCCATGTCGACCACGTTTCACCGGAACAAGAGTTACTGGAAGGACGAAAGCATTTCTTCATGACACGACGATTCAGAGATCCGTTTGGAAACAATTCTCGGGTGGTTTATGACCAGCATGATTTGCTGCCCATTGAGAGTATCGATGCACTACACAATACTGTCAAATGCTCTCATGATTACCGAGTGCTACTCCCACATCTAGTAGTTGACCCAAATGGCAATCGAACCCAGTGTGCGTTTGATGAAATTGGCTACGTGGTGGCTACCGCAGTCATGGGCAAGGAGGGTGAAGATCAAGGAGACTCGTTGGATTTTTTTCACCATGCAACGCCAGAAGAAGTAGCTGAGTTTTTCCTCGATCCTCACGGGCCTGTCCGAGACTCCTTGCTTGGAAATGGAACTACTCGCACCGTTTATGACCTGAGTCGATACTGGAAGGAACCAGATGTAAAGAAAAAGAAGCCCATCTGGTATGCCACAATAGCCCGCGAGATTCATGCTAGTGATCCCACACAAGGCAAACTCAGGACGCAGATTAGTTTCTCATATTTCGATGGGATGGGTCGCACTATCCAAGCAAAGAGACAGGCTAAACTAAAGGATGGGTTGCCCAATTGGATCACCAGTGGCTGGACAATTGTTAACAACAAAAGCAATCCCGTGCGGAAATTTGAACCTTTCTTCGATACATCACATGAGTATATCGCCGATCATCAAGTTGGTGTCAGTTCGATACTGATATACGATGCTGTGGATCGAGTTATTGCGAACATAAATCCAAATCATACCTGGACCAAGTCGGTTTTTGACAACTGGAAGTCTGAGAATTATGACGCTAATGATACAGTCCTTATGAATCCGAGAAATGACCCTGATATTGGCCAGTTTGTCAGACTTCTCCCTGAGGACTACTCCTGGCCCACCTGGTATGAACAGCGAATATCCGGGCAATTGGGCCAAGACGAAAAGGTTGCAGCTCAGAAATCAGCAATGCATACCAATACCCCTACAACTATACATTTGGATGCGCTGGGTCGTGAGTTTCTTACCATTGCTGACAACGGGAAGTATGGAAAATACAGCACACGTAGTCAGCTCGATGTCCAAGGCCATATTCAACATATGCAGGATGCGAAAGGTAGAATTGTTCAAAAATACGTGTACAACATGACTGGAAATGTCATCAACCAGAATAACCAGGAGTCCGGGGAACGATGGACAATCTTTGATATTGGTGGGGCTACACTCATTCATTGGGATTCTCGGGGAAACCGATTGCGTACGTTGCGTGACGAGTTAGGTCGTGATATCGCCTTGTTTCTTCGACAACACGCGGACAAGTCCGAGAAGATGGTTCAGAAAACAATCTACGGTGAAAGCCTTACAGGACGAAACCGAGAGGAGGAAATCGTGATTGTGAATGGGAGAGATAGAATCGTCAAGATTTATGATCAGGCCGGCATCAAGGAGCAAGCTGAATACGACTTCAAAGGCAACTTGCTCTATGGTGACCGCCAGCTCGCGCGGAACTACAAAACTATTGTGGATTGGAAAGGTCCGGTGCCTTTGGAGGACGAAGTCTACGCCTATCAGAACAAATTCGACGCCTTGAATCGTTGTGTGGAGTTTACGAGTGCGGATGACTCTGTGGTATACCACCAATTTGATGAGGCTGGTCATCTGCAGAGTGTTACGGGGCGAGTGAGGGATAGTGAGGACAAGACATATTTTGTTCGCAACACTGAGTACAACGCAAAGTCGCAGCGAACTCTCATTGAATATGGCAATGGAACAAGTACTCGTTACTCATACGACCCATACACATTCGCCCTGATCCATCTCCTCACCCACCGCGACGGGAGTCAATTCTCAGACGATCAACTGAAATCATCCTCCTCCGGGCCTGGGAGTCACGCCCAAAATCTTCATTATACTTTTGACGCTGTCGGCAACGTCACCAAAATCACCGACAACGCACAACAACGAATGTTCCACAAGAATATCGTTGTTGATCCCAGCAACGAGTATACGTACGATCCATTGTACAGGCTCATTGAAGCCACTGGACGTGAGCATCTCAGCCTGGCGAAGAAACCGACTGCGCCTGGAGAGTTGTTCAAGCCTGTGGACCACAGGAACAACGGGACGGCTATGAGCAAGTATGTGGAGAGCTACAAATATGGTGAGGTTGGGAATTTTGTGTGGATGAAACATGAGAACACTTCGGGTAATGCTCAGGGCGTATGTGCATTCCTTCCCTAGGATATAGAGTTTTCTTCAACGTTATTGCTAACTTCACATCTTTCAGTGGACACGACATTACAACTACAACGAACCAAGTCTGTTGGAACCAGCGTTGTTTAACAACAGGCTCAGCCATACCTCGATAGGATCAGCCACCGAGCATTACGGATATGAAGGAAACGCTGCTCATCACGGGAATATCACATCGATGCCCAATCTCCCATTCATTGAATGGGACTTCAAAGACCAACTCCGAGCAACAGCTAGATTGACCAGCAGAGATGGGACAACGCCCGAGACTACCTACTACGTGTATGACGCTGGTGGGCAGCGAGTCCGCAAAGTGACGGAGTGCCACGCAGGCCCAGGAGAAACGCCTCATCGAATCAAGGAACGCATTTATATTGGAGCTGAATTCTTCAGACGGTTCAATGGCCAAGGTGAGATTAAGTTGGAGCGCCAAACACTCCATGTCGGTGATGGGAGTGGAACCATCACGCTGGTCGAAACGCGAACTGTTGGGAAGGAGGAGCATATTCCAGAGCAGCGTTTTCGGTATCAGCTCGAAAATCATATGGGCTCTGTGTGCTTGGAATTGGATGAGCATGCTCGAGTCCTTACTTACGAGGAGTACACACCCTATGGCGCCACATCGTACGCAGCTGCTGGAAGGGAAATCGGGGCCCCGAAGCGATATGGGTATACTGGAAAAGAACGAGATGGCGAAAATGGATTGTACTATTACGGGGCGCGCTACTACTGCCCAGCCATGGCTCGCTGGATGAACTGCGATCCTGCTGGGGTTTCTGATGGTCTCGATGCATATGTGTATGCTCGTTGCAACCCTGTTGTTTTGATTGACCCGGATGGCCGTATGAGTGCCCCGGCCAGTTCGAGCACAGCTTCATCCAGTGGCAAGAAAGGTAAGAAGCAAAGAAAACCAGCATCGTCATCATCATCGCCATCCTATTCTGGCACTGACTCTAGCTACGACTCCAAACCTTCGACCTCTTCTACCCCCCTAGAGTCCGCGGAGTCCAAAAATGAGGAGAAAGATTCAGGTGGTCACAAACCTACCCCAAGTCCCACAGCAACGAGAATTACGACCCCTTTCATCTCGTATTTAATCCCAAAATCCGTAAGTCAGGCCTCCTGCTCACATTTTCCAGTAACAAAGTCCTTCAGCCTCCAGCTGCACCCATAACGACACCTATAGCAGAACTCGAGGGTGAATCCGAGTTCGACCACCTCACCCAAGGTTACTTCAGCGCTCCTCTATCCCACGGCTGGGGAGTAGTCTACCGCCAAGATCGACTAGAGGTCAACGACGAAGAGTTCCTGTGCCTGAACTGGGTCAACCACCGTCTTAAGAACGATCTCGTGCCCGGACAACGCTTCCCTATCGAGGCATCATTGCAGACTGTGGACATGACGGTTGACGATATGACGAAATGGCTAGCCGACAACCATAATCTCGTCCCATGCGCAGCGAACGATGCGGAGAGGGTATAAGCGCCCTTCCACCCTCCTCCCCTCTCATTCGCGCTGTGAAGTGGTTGCTAATTAAGTTTTTCTCAGTGCGTCGTCACCTGGGCGCCGACATCGAATGGGCACATAATCGGCCATATTCAAGTTCTGTACCGGGGGAACTGGGAGAGCAAGCTTTCGGATGCATTGTGGGTTATCACGCATGGCGAGAACGACTTTGCGACATATTACTCACCGTTGCAAAAAGCGGGTGTTTACAAGAGGCGGGGGTTGAAGGAGAATCAAGGGTCGAAGGATAAGCCAGCCAAGAAGTAGGTTCTTTGTGTAGTTGTTGCTTTATTTACCTTGTGCTTGCTTGTCTTGCTTGTTTGATCCTAACTCGGACTGCATTTTACGTTTTGGGTAATTTAAATTTATTAGATAGGGAAGAATGCTTTTGTTTGTTAGATCTAGGTGATGATATTAGTCAGTAGTGCGTTATATCAAAGGTGCGGTGCATATTTGTATTTAAAGTTGCATATTATATAAGTTTATAGTTTATCAGCGGGATGCACCCCGCGGGACTCTTTGTCATGGCTGGAAGGTCGGCGTCGGCCCTATTTGGGCAGGCCGGGAAGAGTGGGGGAACCTGCCTAGGGTGACACAGTGGAAGAGCCGCCGAAGCGCAGAAAAGGGCCGGGGGAAAGAGCGAAAGGCGGGGGGAGCGCGGGGAAGCAAAGCGAGAAAGAGCCGAAAGAGCCGCCGGAGCAACTGAAAGGGGTCGAGAAGGGGCCGAGAAGAGGTCAAGCGAATATGCTCGATCATACATGGGGATGGGGTCATGATCAAGAGAGGGACCGGCACTGCATGGTGAGCAAGAACAGAAATAACATGGAGCTATCTATTTCCACGCAGCTATATAAATAGCCTGGCTGTGTCGCTCTGGGCTTTGCTTTATTCAACCCATATATATATATCACTACTCTGACTATCCGCCGCCGACGACATGGGCCTCAGCTTCACTGCAACACTGCTCTCGCTGCTGGCATTGGGGACGCTGGCTGCTGCGACCGTCCCAACCGACCATGACAACGCCTGCGTGGTCATTCCCCTCGGCCATAACCAGGACGACGTGCCCAACATCCTCGCCGCAGTGCAAAAATGCGGCTCGACTCCCGGGGGCAAAATCGTCCTCCCTGCTCCGTATGTGTACAGCATCAATCAGCGTATGACAACCCATCTGGAGGGCTCGACTCTCGAGATTGGGGGAACGCTTCGTTTCTCCGACGACATAGCGTACTGGATCAACAACTCGTACCGTTTCGATTTCCAGAATCAGTCGACCGCTTGGCGCGTCACTGGAAGCGATTATGTCGTGGATGGCGGCGCGGGCATGGGCGGTATCGACGGGAACGGTCAGATCTGGTACACCTGGGTCAAAAATGCCGGCAACGTCTTTGGCCGTCCAATCCCTCTGCATGTCGTTAACTCGACGCGTGCGACGTTCCGCAACTTATCTATACGACAGCAGCAATTCTGGGCAGTGCTCGTCGAATCGTCCAGCCACATCGTTCTCGACAATTTCTATGTCAACGCAACGAACCACGACCCGACCGCTACCGACTCCTGGCACTATGTCCAGAACA
Source organism: Bryoglossum gracile (assembly GCA_037952635.1). Taxonomy (NCBI): domain Eukaryota; kingdom Fungi; phylum Ascomycota; class Leotiomycetes; order Helotiales; family Bryoglossaceae; genus Bryoglossum; species Bryoglossum gracile. Next base: position 22,161 of record JAPZPB010000208.1, on the reverse strand, counting down.
CCGACGGCATTGATACCTACCGGTCTGACCACATCACCATCAAGAATTGGGTGTACCAGGGCGGTGATGACGCTGTGGCCTTGAAAGGGAACTCTACCAACATCCATATCGAGAATGTCACAGTCTACGGTGGACCTGGGATTGCATTTGGGTCCCTCGGGCAGTATCCCACTCGATACGACATTATTGAGAACGTTACTGTGAAGAACATCAATGTACGCCTTGTCCTCGATTCATCTTAAAAAAATCTTCTGTACTACTACTGACCGTGCATCTCTGTTTGCTCAGGTCCAACCCTCTTCTCAGAATGCCATGGGGTCTGCTGTTTATTTTAAAAGCTGGTAAGTTGTTGCATTAGACATTTATTCTATGCCGAGTAAGCTCATTCTGTTAGGATTGGTGTAGATTACGGATATCCACCCAACGGTGGCGGAGGCGGAACGGGGTACGTGCGGAACGTGACGATAGACAACCTCGTGATGAAGGACGTGCAACTTCCCATCTACATTGACACTTGGTAAGCCTCTACAGTTATTCAGCTCAGGAAGACTCACTGCTAAGCCATTGTGTGCAGCCTAAGCTATCTGAGTACAGACATCAGCCAGTACTGCGACACTTCGACATTCAGCTTCTCCGATATCCACTTCCGCAACATCAGTGGGAATTCGCTTATGACGCCAACTACATTCCCAGGACGAAGTGTAACTTTCGAAATTGCCTTGCTTTGCTCGAAAGAGGCACCTTGCGAGAATCTGACTTTCAGTGATGTGGATATTCAGTCCCCGGCTGGATACACCGGATTGAAGTATCTCTGTGCAAATGCCGAGGTGGAAGGGCTGGCGTGCAATACATAAACTAAAGTATAATTACTCTAGGTACGGCTATTTTGCAAATAGTTATAAAAAGGCTCAACCTATCAAAAGTGTTAATTCAAAGCATAAAATACAAATCCATTCACCGAATAATCTCTTATTATTCTTTTCTAGAGGTATATCTCTTGTGTTATAACCGTCTAAATAGCAACTATATAATTACTATAAAGTTAATACTAATAATATAAAGTAAGAGTTAAATAACACAATAATAAGAACTATAATTCTAGATAAAAACTAATCAATACCGACTTATAATATACTCGGTCTTCTTATTTATATATATTATAGTAAAGAACTAGATATAAACTATTCCCGGCAGTCTGTATTCTAGGGATATATCTATATCCTTGCCTTTATTTATTTCCGGTATTACTTTTATCCGTTTCAAGAGTCTTTAATATAAGCTCTTATAATTATTATAAATCCAAAGCTTCCATTTCACAAACTCTTTCAAGTTTATTAAGCCATAGTGCCAAGTAGTTTAAGTTAATTAATTCTTTATCATCGAAATTAGCCTAGCAGATAACTAGTCGCTTTAAGAAAGTATTCTAGTTATTAATTATCACAGTATTGCCAGAAAAGAGAGGCTTGACAAGAAAAGCTCCTGTTAGGTAAGATCTCACTCTAGTATAGTAGAAGGCGAATTGAGTATTGCTGGTTTTTTAATTAACTGTCTTTAGCGGTGTCTGTTTCTGGACGCTTGTGGCTATATACTTTAGTACCCTAAGGAACTGCTGCTAATTGTATAAGCACATAGGCATTGGTATGTGCTTAGATTCTCTGCACTTAAATTTTCCACTTACTTTTCACTATAATTTGACTTTAAAAGCGCTATCTACGCCTCGTCTTGATAACTGGGATTATAAGAAAGGCTTTTTAGTTGCTGCTGGGTATAGAGGAAGCAATATACTAATGCGTGTCGCTAAGGGTCCACTTACGGACACTTGTGCCTGTGGCACCTATTAAAACTTTACTAAGAGCAGGGTTTGAGACTAAGCTAATAGCCTCAGAAAAGCGAGTTTCACTGCACTTTGGATAGAGGTTGACGACTTTATCTGGCGCTACAGAAGGGTGAAACCCCTATGTGTACAACCCAGTACACAAGCTACAGCTGTGAAGCATATACTATATCATTGAGTTTCAACAGAATCGGCGGCACGAGTGGACTGGTCAGCAATCTTCCTTAAGGGCACAGTCCGTCTCTCAGCCTGGTCCTTGCAACCCCTTCTTCACTGTCTATCTTGGATACAGCACATTTCGCAATGGCGATGCAAAAATTTCACTGGAATTCGCTTCTATCGGGAGACCCGTCCGAAGCCGAGGCCAGAGTGCGAGACTATATTGACCGTGGATTGAACCCCCTCTCCGTCTCCACTCTATCGAGCAGTGAAAATGCAGACTGAGGACATTTTCTGGCTGCTGGTTGAGTTTGGATTCAAGTCCATCTCACATCACTCTTCGGATCCGCCTGTTGATAGGCCTCTTAGCGGGCCTCCAACAGTTGTTAGCCACCGCTTTATCTGGTCTGGATCCCCTCCTGGGCTCATCAGCTCTCTCGAGGTCTTTATACTCAGGCACTTCGGAGATAATATATCACAGCCTGCGGGTCCGCCAAGGTGTTCGCTATGCAACTCAGGCCTCGCATCCGTGGATGAAAGCGTGCGAAGAAAATACGAAGAAAGAGAGCGGAACGCCTTGGTCTGGGCTGTCACAGCAGACCCCTCTAGCTACGGCTTCTTAAGGCGGTGTCGAATCTGCAGGGAATCCGTTATTAGCTTGCCTGAGCAGTTTCGCCCTGGGCCAAACGAAAGAGGCGTTATTTGCTCAGAGATGAGCTATTCGGTAACCAGAATGAGAAATGGAGAAGGCAAGTGCATACTAAGCCAAAACTACATATAACCCAGATTCACGTCGTTAACTGTGGCTAGAGGATCTCCTCTCTCTCCTTTACCTTCGTGCTTCCATCTCTGGAAACGAAGGCGCAGATCCCCGCTATAGCTTGCTTCTGCCAGCATATTGGCTTGTTCGATGTCTGAAAAGCCACAGCGCATGTGCGAAAGATATTGAGTCACCATTTCTTCCGAGAAGAGTTATAGATATCGACAGAATCGGCTCGAAACATCTCCTTCGGTTATTAGAAACCACAGAGGGCCAGAGAGGGATATACTGCACCTTGAGCTATAGATGGAGCAGTAACCCCGTTACGCTGACGCTTGAGAACATTGACGATCTTAAAGCGGCCCTGCCGCTTGCGACTCTACCGATCCAGATCCAACACGCTATCCGGGTTGCTCGGTGGCTTGGATTCAGATATCTCTGGGTCGATGCGCTTTGCATTATACAAGACAGCGAGGCGGACTGGAAATCCGAGGCTGCGAAGATGGGGACTATCTATTCCAATTCGACTTTGACAATCGCCGCGGTTGATGCCCCTGGAAACATCGACCCGAATTCTGGCAACCTTTTCACTGCCCGAGACTCGGCAGTATCCAGCCTAGGATACCGACCACGAGGAGAGCTAGATAGCCGTGGATGGGTCACCCAAGAGGAAATCCTCTCGCGCCGGATGCTCAGCATTACTAAAGCAGGGTTATTCTGGTCCTGTGCTAGATGGGTTTGCTCTGACCGGTGTCCTGACGGCTTGGTATTACCAAAATTCTCCGACCTGCCAAGAAGCCAGAGGCTGGCAAACGATGAGCCGAATATGAACCGGCAAGTGCAAATATGGGCAAGGGGTGCGGGCGGGAAGGTCCATGGTTACAAACTTTGGCATGCGGTGATGCAGGACTATACTAGGCGCTGTCTGTCTGACTCGGGAGTCTGACCGGTTTATCGCCCTGCAGGGTGTCGAGTCTCTTTTCACATCATGTCTCGCGGACCAGAATCTGGGCGGCGTTTGGAGAGGCAACACGACAAAGGATCCAGCCTGGTATATAGATGGTCCCGTTATCCTTCCTGGTCTTCGGGATCTGCAACAGGCCCCATCAGCTGTCTACAGTAAGTGACGGAGACATGGATATTGGCCTTGGCCTCGCGCTTATCGAAGTTGTTGACGTTCAGACAAGGTCCCTTTTACCGGGACCTTATCAAAACCCCCAGTATGCAAGGTGGAATTCATAGATTGCGTCAGAACCCCATACTCACAACGTAATTCCGACCTCCAAATGCCCAATACGGCCGCCTCCACAAACCCTCTCCCTCCCTCTCTAGCCAGCCAGCGCAGCATCACCCGTCCCCTTGCCGCAAGAAACCCGACCCTTGGACTATTCGTTAAGTAAGTGCCCGCATTAGTAACTTCGTAAGGACCACAGCCCATTTCTTTATTCCATACCCCATTTTCTCGCCCCGTTTTATTTTAACTCTGTTTCCCACCATCACTCGCGACTAACCTGTTGATAGTCGTATGGACCGCACCAATCAGCATTCTATCTCAGGAAGCTACATTACAAAGTTAACCTGACAATCAAATACAGTCGGACTAGTGGTGGCTCAACTTAGCCCGCACAGCGCCGTGTTCTAATATTGCCACCTACTTTTCATCACCAAATTTCAACCTCCAAATTTCAACCTCTTGGACACGACATTTGGCCAACACAGCTCTTCAGTGATACCTGCAATTGACCATCGCCTTTGCAATTCAAAGTTTGAGCGTCGCTTCAGTCACATCATAATGCCCGATACTTCCTGTCGCCAAATTTTCGCCGGAATGCTCCCGCAAGGCTCGTCGGCTGTATTCCGAGAATCGACATCCTTTTTCCCAGAGGCCAGATGCTAGCCTTAATCCTGTGGTGTTTTCCCTGCACTCTAGACCCAAAATGTATGAGGGTTAAAGGGTGGGTCGAAGTTGTACTGTACTTAATACGTGACTTGTACTAGCCCTATTGTAAATTAAGGCTAAATATATAAACAGGAAGTTAGCTAGCATTAGCCTCCTCTCCAGAGTCGCCAACGTTGCTATATCCCAAAAGCTGTACTTGAGGAGGTTTACTACGCCTGACCCAAGTGTGCCATCTGGTGCACTTGGGGAAAACAGTGGGTCTCAATTGAGGTATGATCTAGTTACCACGCGTCATCTTTCATCTATGAATCTAAGCGAGGGGCTTTGCCCAGTACTGGAGATGGCGAGGAAGGCCAATTGGTAACGCCCATTAGAGTCCCATTTGCACCGGTTGCCTCAATCTGCTTGGGCCAGAGTTACCAAGTCGATTCAAGAAAGAATTAATAATGGCCAGCTTGACGCTTTAGCGCATAGTAGCTCGAGCACCCCAACTCTAACGGCACTCGGAACCAAGGTCAGACGACTCGACAAGCTCAGGCCCTCCGTATGACTGTTGCATCCCGGAATGTCGAAGCCGTACCGGGAGTGAGATGTCATAGGAAACTGACAACCATCTTCCCCGAGAGGCCCAAATCTCCCCATTCCCAGGGCGGGCAAGGTAGGAAGGATCAGAGCTCAGAATGGTTACTAGAAATCTAAAACATGACAAAAATAGGTCTGCATTCCGCCTATCCAAACTTATGAAGGGGGTCACAAAACTGAAAATGATGCAAAATGGAAAGCAAGATAAAATTCTATTGTTTTATGGCACAACAGCGAAAGTCTAAAAGAAGGGCCTAGTGACTTAAACACAAAGAAAGAGACTTTGTTTGGAAGCCACTTTTTTTACTTTAAGCCCTCAAAATCATGTCCTCTCGCTTCGGTCCTGCTTGGATATTAGCGATACGCACACGGAGCTTGAGGGGTGATTAAGACTTACCGACACCAATATACTTAATTTTTCCAACGGCTTTCTGGATAAAGTTGATGTATTCACGACACTGAGAGTAGAGTTAGCAGATTTTGTGTATTGTGTGAAAAGCGTACTCACAGCAGCAGGCAGGTCATAGAAAGCTCGGCAATGGCCAATCGGTGTCTCCCATCCCTTCATGGTCACATACTCGACCTCCACTTTCTCGAGAAAGTCAAGATCAGCTGGAAATCCCTCAATCTTTTCCTTGGTTACTGGGTCGCGATATGCAACTGCAATCTTAATCTCAGGGAATGTGTCCAGAATGTCAAGCTTGGTAAGATTGATCTCCGTATATGAGTTGACACTCGCACTGTACTTGACGACATTGAGATCGAGCCAACCGCAACGTCTTCTTCGGCCAGTGGTGACGCCAAATTCTCTCCCAATTTCTTGAAGCTTGACTCCCCACTCATCAGTGAGCTCCGTAGGAAAAGGTCCACCCCCAACTCTAGTTGTGTATGCCTTGACAACACCAATGATAGTTTCAACATTTCTAGGGTTCAGACCGCTCAGGCCAGTAAACACACCTCCGAGGCCAGTGTTACTAGAAGTGACATAGGGGTATGTACCTGCGTCCAAATCTAGCATGATTGCGTTGGCACCTTCAACCAAGATAGGTGATTTCGAATTTTGGGCGCTGACAAGCAGAGGGAGTTGATCAATGACCATCGGTGCCAGCTGTTCGCGATAGCCCTTGAATTTCATAATCTCGTCTTCAGGGTCATATTGTAGGAGATCTCCGAAACGCTTCTTGAAGCCCGCAGCAAGGGTCCTCAATTTCTTCTCGAACAATTCCTCATTGAAGACATCTGCGATCCGAATGCCGCTTCTAGAAGCTTTCGTGGAATAGCAAGGACCTATTCCCTTTCCCGTTGTTCCAATCTTACTCTCTCCCAGCTCTACTTCTTCAATGCCATCCAATTTCTGATGGAGGTCGAGAACGACATGGGCTCTGTCGCTGATGAAGAGTCTCTCTCTGGCATTGGGAAGATTCTTGGCCTCGAGATCTGCCAACTCCTTCAGTAGCCCCGGGATATGTACAACACAACCGGATCCAATGAGGTTTTGAGCGGCGGGGTTGATGAGTCCGCTCGGCAGGATGTGGAAATCATAGGTCAATCCGTTCGCCACGATGGTATGTCCTGCATTGTTTCCCCCTGCCGCTCTGCAAACAAGTTTCTGCTGAGGGCAGAGAACATCGACCAGTTTTCCCTTCCCTTCATCGCCCCACTGAGAAAAATTAGTACGTGATTCTGGAAGCAGAATGGGAGCCGAGGAGCTGTTCGTGGGACACGCTCTGAAGACAGGCTCTAGAGTCATGCTCCTGGGTCATGCTTTGCGGCTCCCGGCTCTTTGGATGCTTGGAGGGATAGTATGGGGAATTACTTGCGCTCCCAATACTACAGTCGTCATTGTCCTGTCCAATGAGTCAATGACGTCAAAGATGCGCCGGTGTTTATTTTGGAATCAATTAGCAAGATACCACAATGCGGTGCGAATATCTGCCTGCCTGCGAGATGTTAAAATGTGGTTTCTTGCGTTGCGGGGAAACAGTTTCTGTGGGGGACCAACCTTAGAAGAAGAGCGAGAGAAACTTGAGGTCGTTGGTGGGGTTATATATGGCGAGCGCGGGCGCGGGGCACAATTTTCAAGTGGGCCTCAGGCAATAGCCAGCTTTCGGGCCGGAATGGTTTTGGTCGGGTCGGGTCGGAGAGAGACCCCTTTCTTCGGCCGAAACCTCACACATCGCAAGTCCTGTTACTGTACCAAGGAGGTAGCACAATTCTACTCGCCAAGAACTATGCATCAGAATGGACGGACCCTGAGGCTATCTTTGAAATCCATCGACACGGTCAGATTACTGACTATCATATCAAGAAACAATGCAGCGTGAAAACTGCTATTTCATATTTTCTCAACCAATCTAGTCAGGTAACCTGATCATATCATTTCTCCTCCTCTGATCCCTCACCCAGCTAACCGGCCTCCTCCACTTGCTCGCCGACACACTCTCACTTCCATCACTCATCCCCACTGACCCTCTCATTGCCCTCCCCTTCGCCTCTCTAATTGCCCCTCCATCCAAAGGCGGTACAGTTGCCGAATCTGTCTTCGTTTCTGTATAATACCTTCCCGTCTCATACTCTGAGCTTGCTGCGCTCTCAATACCTACGTTATTTCCGCCCTCAATTACGAATTGCACGCCTCCAATATCCACTATTCTCGCTTTACCCCGAACAATTACTTCGTCTCGTCCAATTACGGTTTCTGCTCCATCGCCCATCACTGTGCCCTCGCTACTCATGCGCCCTAGCCCCATGCCCCTTATGAACTCCGCTTTTGGAGCCTGGCCCCTATGCGGTGGTAGCCAACTGACATTCCTCTCCCTCGCCCCTAGCAAATCAGTCCTCACTCTTCCTAACCTCTCCTGCCTCTCAGCTGCATGGTAACTTGGCGTCCTTCTCGTTCCCGCGGCCTGTCTTCTTGGTACTTCCCTCGCCGGCGGGGTGATAGACCATCCAGCATCGTTTCCGGCCTCACCTATCCGATTGTTGGCCATGGCCATAGGTAGTGCGAGGACTGGCTGCGGAGGCTCGACGTCACCTACCATTGAGGAAGCACGTGAGGAGTTGGCGCCCCATAGAGAGCGCGCCCTAGTTGGGCGGGGGGCGAAGGGCAGAGCAGGAGGGGCGAGCAGGTCGTCAGCGGGGTAGGTGGGGTAGGCGGAGATATTCCGGTCTCTGTTTCTGCGCAATCGGCGGACGAGAAATATAAGGATTGTTACGAGAAAGGTGGCGCCAGCTAAGGATAGTCAGTTTAAGTTCTCTAGAAAAGAATGAAGAGAGGTACGGAGAGAGCTTACCACTAATACCTAGACCAACACCAACAATACCTGCTGTGTCTAGCTTTCCATTTGTTGTGCCCATGCCAGCCGTTGCAGCTGTGCTTCTTGAGGATCCCGAAGCTCCGAATTCTAGGCTGGCTTCTTGGGTTGAGGAACTTGAGGTAGAAAACACTTGGCGAGGGGGTGTGATGAGTGGTATTAGGGTAGTGATTGTCAAGAGGGTGGACTCTTGAGTTTCCGGCATTCTGGAGAAGCTTTTCGATGTTGACGGGGTCGATAGTGTTACACTGGGGGATGGAGTGGGTAATATTGATGATCTCTGTACAGTAAGACTGACTGGGGCAGCTGCTGCTATACTTGAGCTCGAGGTTGTCTGCGTACTTTTTGTAGATGATTCTTTGGTTGATGAGGTAGAAGAGGTTGGAGATGTCGAGGATGTTGAACTGGAAGAGCCAGAGCCTATTCTGGATAAGGATGTCGAACTGGCAGTGGTCGCTACTGCTACCGTTATCTTGGTGATGGTGTTTTGGCTAGTCTTTGGCTTCGTCGATGTCTGACTGCTGGTTGTCTCATCCTCGCCCACCCTCTCGCTTCCACCGTCCTCAAAATCCTCATCCTCCGTCACAGGCGGTCCTGATGGAGACTCGACTGAAGACCCCGGTGGCCCAGCCCTCCTCCTCAGCGCCCATCCCAAGTCCTCCTCCCTGTCGTAAACAAGGTCGATATACTCCATGACCACCATTTTTACAGCTTTCCTTCGTAGATTCACAAACCAAAGGAGGAGTCGGTAAGCACCTAGTATACACATTCAATCACTTGACAGTTTTCAAGGAAGAACACCAGCTCAAAAAAGAAAGAAATGCGAACTCCACTTCCAGAACGAACCAGGCGGTAGAATTCAAAATCGAAACCCGATGCCAACTTTCTCAGGGCAGTGACTTTTACTTGTACTGCTTTTCAAGATAGTCCCCGGAGCGCCCTCACCTCTTGGCAGCTTACCAGCCTGATTACCAAACACCAAGTCTCGTTTCCCAACGCGTCCCCCTCTCTCTTAAAGTACACCTCGGTCTCAAGGTTTGCCAAAACCTTGTTGCATCCATCGCCTTCTCTGAGTCAATTTCTGGGCCACCATACCGCAATTGCCTCCATCCCAGCCTGATCCTGTACTGTACTGTATAGTCAATCGCTCTGCACGCGCCTCATTTCGAATCCATACTATCCTCCAGGTGAACTCTCGTCACCCAATCGGCGAACCCATTATACCATCCCTCCGTATGCACAAAAGAAGGTTCACAAGCAACGAGGCATTTGGGTGTCGATATTCTTGGCGAGGTTTCAGAGGTCGAGTTCTGGTGGTGGAGGCAAATAGCTTGAGACGACCCAAGCGGCTTGGCCCGTTTTAAAATATTGTCTCCCTAACGCCCGAGCCACGCTCTGCTCTAATCCTCGAAACAAGCCAGCTTGAACACTTGGTCTTTTAAGATGCTTTGCTTTTTGACTAAGTATCAGATGATACTGAAGCATTATGACGTTGGGAATATGAATGACGAGTCGGCATGGTACGAGGCAGCGGCGACTCACTCTCGAATAACTCTGCTGTGTGAGTTACTGTTACTGTTACTGCCCTGACGAGGGGGCAAAGTACCTGGGCTTTCTCATCCACCGCGATACCCTCACCCGCGTTCTGGCCATCTTCTGCCATCGGTTTCCAAGATGCACTTGGATGGGAGTAAAGACTTGAGTTCCAATGGCCGCACCAGCCTTACCAACTGCCGCGGACAGACCGTAGCAGGTTCCTCTGACTGCTGTTGTACGTTTCAGACGATACCAATCCGAGCATGTCCCCGGGCCCCATGTTCCCGGAACTCTGCATCAAACCATAACATACCACGAGAGGAAGAATCCTTGTGATCTTCTCACAACTCAACCTTATGATCAGACCAAAGACCAGATACCCGGAGAATCCTAGCATCATGGTCCACTTGCGCCCGAGCCTATCGCAGAGGATAGCGCCAATGAACACACCAGGAAGAGCAAGCGTCTCCAGGAGCAAGTTCCATTCTCCGGTCTGAAGAATGATGCTCTTGGAGGTGTTTGGGATGACAGATGCAATGATAGTCCCTGATAAAACGCCGTTGGGAAATGCGATGAAGTCATACAGGAACCAAGCACCTGCAGCTCCGATCAAAGACTTCCAGTAGTATCTCAGCACGAGTTTATAAGGAACGCTCGTCTTGATGACACCTCGGCGGTATAGTTTGCTGTTCAGGATTGTGATACGAAAGTAAAAGACCGAGAGTGGGAGCAAGCATCCGATTCCGAAGCAGACAAACAGTTGTTGTAGTGAGCCTGTTAAGATCGAGACGGCGAGAGGAGACCCAAACGAAAGCGGAAGTTTTGTGACTAAGATGAAAACCGGGCCGCCATCTTTTGGGTGATGCTCGTTTATTGCCTCTGAAGCCGGGGTGAATGAGGCAGGATATTCTCCTGGAACTTTGCCAATAAGTGATCTGAAAGATGTACATCCCTTTGATTCCTACCTCCAATTCTGAATCCCACTATTCCACGAGCAACCGCCATCATCCGAAAGACCCATTCCTATACCGGAATCTCAACATGAGCAATTTCCACTTCTGTCTTTGGACCTGAGCTGTTGCTGCTGTAGCCTGAGTTGTAGGTGAGTCAAACCTAAGCTTTAAGGTGGACAGCGGCGGCCCATTTGGGCTCCTCAGCTATAACTGCCGCCGGCTAAAATTGGAAAAAATAATTCTGTAGGAGATCGAGGCAGACTTATATCGGCGGCAAGCTGCACTAAAAAGGTCAAAGGGTCTCGGAACTAGTATTAATCCTAAGTAGTTAAAATCTATACGTAAATAATGACATGCCAGGAAAAGATAATATAAATATATTCTGCCTTATACCACGTTAGTTGATCCAGTAGTGGAGTTGCGACAAGGAAAGGGTTTGCATTAATATTCCTTCTCGTATACTAGGGAAATTCAAAATATAGCAAGGCAAAATCACGTCAGTGGCAAAGTTGCATTGTTTAGAGAGGTTTGGGTATCTCGGGATTACATAGCACGTTTGGGGGTTATCATGTTGCACTGATTGCACGGCTTATATTGATTGGACGTGAAACTTTGAATATTGAAATTGAAGTGAGAATACTATAATGAAACTAAAAATTTTGGTATCTTGGATTGAAATAATCTGTGCTTCAAAATTTCCCCTATATGTCGTGAAGCTATGTAGTGCCAATAGAAACGGTTATGGGTGCATTCTCAAGCTATAGCCAGAAATAACAAACTCCACCACCTTATTGTCATCTAATCCATGAGTTCAAATTCTCGGCCCTAAATAGTGAAGAGAAATTGACAGCATTTGAAAGAAGTGTGACACAGTCCTCTTGGCACTAACTTTATTCTGCGCCCAGAGGCACTGCAGAGCGACGTTAAGGTTGTGGATAAAGGAAATCTAAAGCCTTGCTACGTCGATAGAAATCAAGCCAGGTAGAGTGTACAAAACCGCACCTCTCGTATCTACGCATATTGCTACTTGTCCACTATCTAAATCGCAGTATCTATACCACCACGCCGTGAGCTGATAATGGCGGGCATGAGTGCCAAAACCTACCGTATCAGAAACACGGTCAGGAAGGAATGTCAGATACTCGTTAATGGCAAGGCTATCACCGAGCGGAATATGGAGTCATGCGAAAACGAAGCCGACATATAAGGTATTCGTTTTCTTAAAGGCGAGCCACTCGAGCCGAAATAAACCGACAGCATTACACCTCTACCAAGCCTGGAAGACGTTCGAGGTTCTTATTGGCACTCTACGCCTAAAAGATGCGTGCAAAGTAGAAAAACATAATCTTCTGATCAAGTTTCTGCTGGAATTATCAGCCAGAATAGTCTCAAATAGTGATAGGTTCGAGGTTCGGAGGAATACTTACAGAGGCCAGGCTTCTCGGCCTATTTCTGTGTACAGGTACTGCAGGCAATTAAAGGCGGCTGATAGATGATAAATTTTGTTGCATAAGCTCAAATCCCATATGTTTGTCATTCACAAGGCTAGGGGGAGAGTGGTTAAGAAGGGGATAGCAAATCGAGCTGCGTATTTAGCTGAGAAGGTTGCCCCAATATCCCTCTTCTCCTGGCATTAAAGTAATTTTCAAAAGTAAGCAAGGATTCCATGCACTCGAGAGCTCCAAATGGCGTAATACGCAAGGCTATAAAGTAAGTAGAGCGGTCTGGAGCTTAGAGCCTACACTGTCTCGACGGTTTCCAAAACATCGAGGATACCTCCTTAACACCAATCGAAAACAGGACCGAGAATTTACTACGCCTGAAGCCAATTTAAATCTATTCCTGAGGCCACTTTGGGTCTTGAGGCAAGCTACAGTCACCTGATTTGTTGAGCTTGGGTCCACCTTGCTAAAGATTGTGTCTTCTACCAACTTTTATCAGGACTTCACGATCCTCCCATCACCCTGCACCAACCACAACTACTCTTTATTGCCAACACCATCACCCCTTCAAGATATAGTTTGTTTTGATTTGCTTGTAAGTCTTCAATTCGTTTTCCGCTGTTAGATCCCCCTTTCAACACTCCCCGATTGTGTACAGTGTTATATTACAGATTTTGAAGCCGATGGGCATCAGTCATTAATCACCGAACTTTGGATGCGTAACGGGGGCAACTGTTCTGCAATGGCAAGAAGTATCAGCATTATGCAGGGCATATGGCTTCTATTCATTTGGTAAGTCCATGCCTTTAATACGGCAGTACCCTCGCCACCCCTTTGATCCTACACATCTATTGACTTCCGCCCTTTGACAAGGAGCTGAAGCTAATGGATCTAAGCTTTCAGATGGACTTTGACTAAATTGCATTTGGTTCTGGACAGTATTATGGCATTCCTCCATGCAAAAGTCCCAATAGCAGTAACACCACTTCCAACAAAATACGCAAGTCAGCTTGCAGCACACCATACAATCCAGCGGAAACAAACTCGAGCCTTCTAACCTTCCAAACTCCCGACGATATCAGAATACGAAGACCTGAGCAACACGCCTGCACTTTGGAGATGGGTATTGGAAAAGGGACTTGGGACTCAACATATAGGCCAAAGACGGCAGACTATGGGCCATTCTATTCATATTTGCTGCAACTGTAAACTATTTGCGTATCTCGAAACTGGGTCTGGCCCTTTACTCGACATGTTTTCTCCTTCAGAACCATGCACCTCATTACCTCAACACCCCTTCTTCATTCCTCTCCTCGACACCGACTTCGGAAAGGGGCCACTGGTCCTGACGTACCACATACCTAGGAGGCTCGTATTATCTAGGCGACTTCCTATACGCAAGACTATTGCAAAACCATGCGCCATTGCTCTCCAGACACTCCTAGGGCATTGGGTCTATCCTGAATAACTGTCGGCCTTCGAATTATAACCTTACCTTGATTATGAACCCATTTTGAATATTTGAGTGGACTTGGATATTCAAGAATAAGTTGGGAATTAGGGATGGGTGAATATTCAGGCTGCAATTGAACTTCTGTGTCTGGAGATCAACGGGGGCATGCTCTTACAGGATAATGAGATTACTAACGAAAGCCAGAGTCAAAGCTGGCGTTCTCGTCTCAAAAATCCTAGACCACTAGGAATTTCTTTTTACATGCCGATTTTCTCTCCTTACTTTCGCTACGCAATATGTGAAGACTGCTGACCATTCTGGAGAAGTAGGGCAAATACAATGGCGGAAGCCGCTTATGACCGGGAGGAGCCTTCTCAAGCTCGCTTGAGCAGGGAGACTCTCATGAGACCGTCCACTCCCATCTCCAAATCCATCGCTCGACAAGCAACGCCGCTGTCTTTGCCCCAAAGTGTCCAAGGCCAAAGTGGTAGTGGAAAGAAGAGTGAGAGTGGTGGCGAGCTTAGCGCGAACTGGAAACCACGCAACCAAAGAAATCCTACTCTTAATACCAAGAACTGGAGTCTGCCCAGAACCGAGAGCAGCGCCATCATGTACAGTCCAGCACCACAAGATCCGGAGTACATTCGACCCGAGGACCGAGAGTACTGTCCGGCTCCTCAGCAGGTTCTTGATCGATATCCAGATCGTTACAATCCCGAACGCACAAATCGGCTGTTCCAGGATGCAGTACGAAATATGGACGTACAACTGGATAGGTCGCCTTCTCGAATAACGCCTACCAAGGACTTTGTTAGCAAGTTTATCAGCAGGTACTTGGGCTATATTTCCTCTCCCTCCGCTTCACCTTCGCTGCTTTGCATGTTGGTGTCGTCGTGCTTTGCTTTGCTTTGCTTTGCGGTGGATGTATGTGCCTTCCCAAACTGGGCTAACCGAATGTCAACAACAGACCTCCAATCTACAACCAAGGTCATGTATCTGCGTCTACATCAAACACCGACAACATGATGGCCTTCCCACACCATAACGCTGGAAATTCCATCATTTGGAAGAAGCCAGCTGCAGCTTTGATGATACCTGCATCAATTGCTCCGGCCTCGATGGCTGCCCCGCCCCGCGTGCCCGTCCAGGACGATGCCTTGAACAACTCCGACACCAAGGAGTGGGTTCCAGACATACAGATTGCCTCTTCACCGAACGACTCGCCTAGACAAGTCGCTGTCGAGCCTCAAATCGTTACTTACACGACTGTTGGCTCTCGTGCCCCAACTGAAGCCCCCCAATTCTCTGCTCCTAATCGCATTCAACGCGAGGGTGCAAATCGACGACCTTTGCTCCCTATTACATTCCATGAGCCTCGTATGGGCCCTGTGTATCAATCCCGCGGTCCTCCACCTTCTCTCAATATGGCGAACTCGATGCAATATGCCCAGCAACTGGGTCGCAGTTCAGTTCCTGCCCTGCCTCCTATCAACAACCCGCTTTACGCAGCAGCAACCGGCCTGCCTGCTCGAGCCTCAACTGCTACCCAACCAGACCGCAAGGAAAATGGACCGCCCAAGACGGAAGGCAAGGAGACCGTTCTTGATGTCAACACCAAATTCCTGCAGAAGTATCTACAAGATCTCCCCGAAGCCAGGATAATGAAGGACAAGTCGCTGCAACATCTCCCCGAAGTTATTAGAATGAAGCAGGCAGCCCATGAGCAAAGGGAAGAGGTAGAGCTTCAGGATGCGCTCAACGATGCTTGTATGCGCGAGGGGGCGAGCGGCCAACAACCACTGCCAGATTTAACCGTTGATCTAGATGAGGTCAAAAATGCTTGGGCCCGTGGGGAGATCCCCCTTGTGAGCATGCAAACTATCCAGAGACTCTCGAAGTTCAGCAATCCAACACAAGGAAAGGCTCTCGAGCTTCTAGCGGCGTTCTCTCTTTCGAAGCCTCGGCGTGGAGATATTGCTGCTGATGTTACGGGCATGTCTCAATATGACACGATCCTACGTAACCAACAAGTAGCTTCGTTTGCAATGGACGAGCCGCTGCCGACAGGTGAATTGGAACATAGCTATACATTCCCTCCAACTGGTATTCCAGCCCCAACAGCCCAAGCCAATCCCTTGTTCAGAGTCTTCGATTCTTCTACATCATCTTCGACGACTGCGGTTCGCCCACCACCAGGCTTCGAGTCGTACCCTCAAGTTGGGCCTCGGCCTCTAACTGCCGGACCTCCAGGACAACGCCAGCTTCGACCGGCCATTTCAAACCCATCAGCCCAAGGATATGCTAGCCTCCCAGCCAACACCTTAGATGATCTCACACCTCAAACTCTTGGCGGTCTATCTTCTCAACCAATTCAAGGTTTGGGCTCGGAGTCTGCCAATTGTAATGATAGTCAAAAAGGCATTTCCAATGGCAACTTCAGTTATAATCCTGAAGCAATTCTAGCGAAGTATCCGGGTTATATAAAGGCCAAAGTTTCTTTGAATCTCGAGGCTTCCTTCTCGACTGGATCCCCTTGGCACGAACCTGGTCACTACACTCCTGGCGCTCAGACAACCAAGCTTCAAGACACCGAGTCTTTCCACGCAATGAGCAAGTACTTCCCCTTCGGCCCGCCACCTAACCACACTGGATTCTACAAGCCAAAGCCCAAGGAGATGCAGGCGATGCACTCCCGCATTCCTGAGTACGGCAGAGTTGAACCCATTTCCGCGGCGAAAGCAGCTGCACGTCAAGAGGACACGGATACATGGTTCTATGGTGGACAACAACGATATCATAGCATGGGATTCGATGACCACGTGGAGGAGATGTGGGCTGCTAAGGAGCAAGGTGATGCGGAAGAGAAGAAGGGTAATCAATTCGGGGCGATCGCTCCTCCTAGAAAGGTTCTCCCGCATGTCGAGCCTAAGAAGTGGACTGTTGAGGATGTTCAGAAGATGGACTGGGCTGATATCATGCGTCCGATCCTATCTGGCACCTTTGGTACTATGATGTCGTATGCAGCACCCAGCATCCCAGGATCCAACTACAACCTCAGTGGTTTCGTTCAGGCCGATGACTCAATGATTGATCGTGCTCGGGAGGAGGCCGCCGGCTACTTTCGCGAGGGTGATATCGGTGCTAGCAAGGAGAAATAAGCATCAAGCTCTCTCTCTCTCTCTTTCTTTGCATGATTGCAATTTGTATGAATAAAGATGCGACGATGATGAATGCCCACGGGCTCACACAGGAGCTCACCAGATGATTTTGTAGTCCATGGCTACTTGCTGATTAGGACACGAGTAAAGAATAATACATGAGAATATCAAAACTTGTGCTTGGAATGACTCGGTAACGATTCTGTAGATTAATGTGAAATATGTATAAGGCGTCTCGGACGATTTAGCCGCTTGGATTTTCCAGTCGTCATCCAGTGTTGAGATCAGCCTAGCTACTCAAACTGAGTAGATCAACAGGATGGGGTAGAGGCGTAGTATTCAGCTAGAAATGCAAAATAATATGCCTATTTGAAAACCTGCTCTAGACAAGATGATTTGTTTAAATAGTCGAGACTTAGTGGGAACTTGTCGAGATTGGGGACTCTAGCTTGCCGGAGATACCAAAGTTGCTTTCAGTATGGAGGTCATCCAACGACCGTGATTGGCTTCAGTTATTCCAAGAACTCGAGCATTTTTACGGAAGTGCAAGTTATGGAAGCAAAGAAGCTCGCAAGATTGCAGAATTGTTGCAGCAGAGCCCAGGTATAAGTCATGTAAATGATCGACAAACTCGGAAGCAGCAAGTGTCATTGATGAGCATTCAAACATTTGAAAGCGGATAGAACACAAAGTAAATAACCGTGGTCGAGATGCAACTGATGATTCATTCCCTTTTTGTACCAATTTGCCAAAGGTTATGGTGTGATCCAGGAGAATTCTTTCCTTCACTGGACTATGATTGCGGGTGTTGCCAAAGGGAAGGGACTTAAAAAGCTCCCGATATTGAGACAGCAGCAAGCTGGCTTCTAGTCCAGCCATTTATCACTCTCCTGGCCACAAGTGACGAGCTGTTCTGCGTATTTTGCATGCCTCGAGCATTTAACTGGCTTAAGTACACAGAGCGACGTTGTACGAGATGAATGATGTTAAGGTCGGGTTGACGTATTAAGTGGCGGTGACTGATGGCTGGTCATAATATATCTGCCTACTAAGTAGAATTTTCGTTATAATCATACGTGAACCCATTTCATTTACAGTGACCTAAAGAGAGAATTCAATCGCAAGCCAACAGGACATAAGCATCGTACACGCGCGATGAATTAAACTTCTACTGGAAGCACCTACATTGTCCCTGCCCAAGCCCCCCTGAACTCCAACAAGTCTCTTTGTCCGTACACTTCTCCAGCAATGGTAATGATCATATCCACCGTTGCCTTCGTGTTCCACCTCGCAGCCTCAATTTTATCAAGGGTTTTCCGTTTTTCCCCCTCCTCTTCGGCATCGGCGGTTTTCAGTTGGCCCAGAATGCGTGCTTTCGCTGCTGCCAAATCTTCAGAAGTCTCGAGGGCTTCATCAGAAGCTGCCTCGTCCCTAGTTGCCATACCTTCAACTGGGTCGGACATTATGTTGTGAATGGGTGACGTACCTTCTGGTTTGTCAGGCGGTGCTGTGTCTCCCAAGCCTAAGACCTCGACCGGTTTAGGACTACCATCTGCTTTCTTGTCATCGAGATTGTCGTCAGTATCCAAAGAGATCTCATCGTCATTAACAACTCTGGAAAACTCGTCCTCACCCATATCGTCATCTCCAGAGTCATCCCTGATATCCTTGATGCCTTGCTCCCAGCTCTTGTCTTCTCTCAATCCTACCCCTATCAAGACAGCCTTCTTACCCAGCTGCCGCACAACGCCAATTTCCTCACTAGTCAACTCTCCCCGTTCTGGCAATCTTGCAAGCAAAGCCCAAGCCCATCGGCTGATACCCACCTCAACCCCACGTTTCAGAACTGTGCCTTTCTCCAAGAGCCCCAGCAATCTCAACACCGTATTCTTGTCCATGCTAGCAATCTGTGCTGGAACGGGATCCGTAGACTTCATGTTCCATGTCCAGAATCGTGCCGTAGGTGCTGACATCTTGCTAATGTGAGTTGGGTGCTGTGCTCCTAGATTATCGAGTGCTTCGGTGGGGGGGGTCTGTTTTAGCTGGGAGCGCAAGTCCTCGTATCTAGAGATGATCGAATTGAAGTAGTCCAATTGAGGGTCGGCTTCTTCCTCTTCGACGGCGGGTTGGGATGTTGCGACATACGCTCCATCTTCATAGCGTCCTCGAAAATCTCCAACTCCGTCTTCGTAGATCGCTCGGTCGTCAGTTGAAGAAGGGAGCGTTCTTGGGGCTACTAGGAGGTTCGGGATACCAGATGCTTCTTGCCTGGATATCAGAGTCGAGTTAGCATTCTGAAACGTATTCGAGCAAACGCAGAGAGGCATTAATACCGACCTCACCGATCTCAAGTATTCCAGAGCACCCATATCCTCGTCATAACTGAGGTCATCCTCGTCCCCTTCCATCTGTGTGTCATCGTCAAGTCCGGGGATGGCACTCCGCTGGCCATATGTTGGGTTGACTCGAGGCTCGATAGAAGGTTTAGCTCGCGACTTGGGGTTGGCAGTTGAGCTTGAAGGGTCGTCAGCATGCTTTCGCTTTCCTCCCGTCATTTTGTGTAGATGTTACGAAGTAGAGGTCGAACGATGGTTTCTTCTTGGTTGTGCTGACGTTCGAATAGAATTTGGCAGCCTTGCAAATTGTTGGTACAACCCTTGGTTAGTCAGCCACCCTCGAGACTAACCATCAGACGATACAAACTTCCAAGATACTTTGGACTGTACCATCTCCCCATCAAAGCAATTTACCAATTGCTAGAGATAAGCTGCCCAAGCCTTGGAAATGCCAACCCACCCTTGAAGAGACAAAGGCCCTGGTTCGAATAACAAGTGTTACACTATCCCCGAAGACATCTCGAGACGATAGAGATGGCCCAACCCAAGATCCCACTCCCAGCAATTGTTACGCCTCTAGTCGTGAGCTCGTTGCCTATTCCCCAGCTAGCTATGCTACCCCCCATCGACCCTTCGCGCGAGGTTCTACTCCCCTCCGAGATTATCTCCCACATCATCTCGTTCATCCCTTACCGCCCTGCCTCCCAAAGCACGCTCTACTCGTGCACTCTCGCCTCACGGGCCTGGTACTCCGCCAGTATATCTCGACTCTACCGAAATCCCCATCTCACCGGTGGCAACTTCGCTGAGTTTGTCACCACTGTCTGCCCTTCCAAGAATGCACATATAAAGCAATCGACCCTTGCGGTCCTGGTCCGGCGTCTTGATATGGGCGAGTTAGTACACAATTCCAGCCGAAGTCTTACAGCTCGACTCCTTGGACGTTTAAAAGGGAACATAGAAGAGTTTGTGGCACCACAGTCGAGCTTTTCAATCAATAGCTTCGCGGCCCTAAGCAAATGTACCAAGCTACGGACCTTGAATCTGTCTTTAATGTCTGCTTCGATTTCGAACAAGGTCCTATTCCACACCCTCGAGTCACTCCAGCAGCTAGAAACTCTATTCTTCCCTCGAAGCTCGAGCAATGATGAAGGGAAGCAAGAGACGCCCTACACATGGCCACCAAAGTTAAAAGCATTACATCTAGCTGGAGGGATTGACTGTGACTTCCTGGGAACACATCTGATAGCTGTCCCGCCTAGTTTAACAACACTCAGCATCCAGCACTGCTCTCAGGTACAAGTCTCGTCTCTGATAGACGTCCTCTCCCACCTCGGAGAACAGCTTCGCCACTTGACCATACGCTACCCGATGCCCCACCTCTATGTAGGATCACTGGACGAGATTTTCGAGATTTGTCCACACCTGACCGCCCTACGTGTTGCTGCAGACTTCATCAGCGACGCCGTCTTCTCGCCTGTTTACATTCCAAACTCAAGTCCCTTACAAATCTTGGATATCGAGTGCTCCCCAACAGCAACGCCTGACGTAGCAATCAGCGCGAGTGCCATCTACGAGGCCGTCGAGCAAGAACGGCTGCCAGATTTGCGGAGTGTGAGGGTAAGCTTAAGGCTTGCTTGGAACGCTACGGAGAGTATGAAGGTCGATGTTAAGGATTTAGAAGAAGTCTTGGAGGAGGCGGAAATGGAGAGGCCGTTTGGGTTGTCGACAGGCGTAGTCTATAGTATTTAATGCGGTGACTGAGACTTGATTGGATGTCTGCAGTATCGAGATATCAGAGGTAGATAGATCCTTTCTCAAAGTTCGGTTCTTTCCCCTCTGAACCTGTGGCAATGTGCTGCATGCAAGCAACTTTGTGGAGCCTCAAATTTAGTGCTGATATGACGAGACAACCTAAGACTCTCTAGTCATAGTAGAGATATCCTAGTCTTGGTACATAGTTTACCATGCTATGCTGTTACATTTCACGATGGCTTCCATTTTCTTGAGTAGCCATTTTTTATTGTTGCCCATCGTCGAGTTATCTCCCTTAGCCTATCATACATTCCAGCAAAGCAAAAGGGAGCAACTACTCTAACAACATAATCGGGATCGTTCAAACCCTCAGTGCTTCAATATCCAGCAAAAGGTGCAAGTGCCAATACCACAATTCCTTCATCCCTTGTTTCGCAAGCAACACTTCTAGCCATAATTTCGTCCTAATGCACCAAATTCATATAATTTCTTCCTTCCAGTAGCTATTGCACTCATACACCAAGTTCACACAACCCCTCCAAATACTCAATATCCCACAAGTTGTCTCTTGGCAGCATGCAAGATGTTGATGCTCTCATCCCATGCGTTTTTTGGTCCATAGGAGAATCTACCTTCAGACATTCGTTCCCGATCAATCTCTCGCATACATTGTCGATAAGCCTCTAGAATTCTAGAGCAACTGTTAGCGAAACTTTTCCCCAGTCCTGAATTACCAAGTTAGACCTACTCATTTTGTGTAGCACCTTTCTCAATACCAAGGACAAAGTGGGGGTCTTGAACAACCAGAACTATGCCGTTAGGCTGACCCCAGCCAAAGTTTGGTTGAACAGGCTTCGGCATGTTGTTGGAAATCTGACCTAGAGGAGCTCTAGATTGGTTGTCACTGAAGACAGAGGGGCCAGGGGCATAGATGCTTCTCGTGGGCATATCAAGCTTCACTGGTGCCATATCTCGTTGC